>CM033632.1:35260151-35420151 GCA_019453435.1 Rhinogobius similis
CTGACGTCCAAACACAAGTCATGCTTTCTGGGCTGAATGTGGCTAAAGCTAGAGTAAACAGGAAACTACTTCCTGTTTGTCCTGTTTGCTTTTCATGCATTATTTCCCTCCTTTACAAAGTAGGAAATAATGCATAAAGACTCTTTATGTAATACTCTGGATTTGGATAATGTTAGCTGTAAATAATATTTTGGGTCTTGACTTGAGCTAAACAGGAAACAGCTGATGCTAACGTGTGGTAGCTTTGTTTTACTAAGAATGTGGGCTCAACATATAAGTTAGCATTGATAGCATCAGTGGAAATACAGCTGTTAATCACAAGATCAAGACAGCGTTTGGTGAGAAATGATTCTCTCCATCTGCTTTCTGACGTCTCGTGTTCACCTGAGTGCATACTCAGTGTTCCCTCTCGTCCAATCATCTCGCTCTAAAGCGTTTCAGGAGCAAAAGGGAGCCAGACAGCTTTGGGAGACAGACAGACCTCTAACGGCCCACTTTGGATCACTTAAATACAGGTACCAATCACTTCAGACTGTGGAGACACTTCTGGACCGTAACAATCCACTCCAAAGTGAACCAGTGGAAACGTGGCTCGTGTGGACCAGGGTTAGGAGCAGATGTGGAATAGAGCAGGTGAAGTCCGGATGTGGACCAGTTGTAGACCAGGTTGAGTCTACTTGCAGATCAAATAGACCTGAACCAGCTGTAGACCAGGTTTGGACCAGGGCAGGCCCAGGTCCCACATGTAGACCGGTTGTAGTGCAGCTTTAGACCAGTTGTACAGGGGCAGAGGTCGGGGCAGAGTTGGAGGCAGCTGCTGGAGCACGTGGAGCTTCTTCAGAGCTTGTCCTTGGCCTGGACCCAGATGAAGGGCCCTGACTGCTCCTCGATGATCTGCTTCACCTGCTCGTAGATCTCCTCCAGAGAGTCGCCCTGCACGATGGCTACAACACACAACAGAGCAGCTGAAGACCTCTTTAGGGATTTCCTGAATTCGTTTAGGTTTATAATTTTGTCTTCTAGATGTGGACATTGATTGTTATTGTCCACAATTGTTCCTAAGACCGCATGTATGATTTGGTGGCAGCTCTTGTACCTGTGAAGTTCTCGGTGAACTCCTGCTCCAGTTTGGTGGCTCGGTCAAACGTCTTCTTGCCCTGCTCCTCGCTCAGCCGCTTGTTCATGTCCCTGTGGAGACAACAGGACAAGGCCTGCAGGTGTCAGGGGAGTCCTCCGCATTTGACCCATTCACACTTCACAGCGACAAAAACTAAGTCCTTAGAATTCCACAGACTCTATTTAGTCAGAGGGAGGAGAGAGGAGGACGGGAGAGAGGAACAGAAGGACAGAGGAAGAGAGGGGGAGGAGAGAGGAGGACAGAGAAGGAGCGAGGAGGAGAAGGGGAGGAGAGAGAAGGAGCAGGGAGGGGCGAAGAGAGGAGGAAAGGAGAGGAGAGACAAGAGAAGGACAGGAGGAGGAGAGAAGAGGAGAGGAGCAGCGAGGGGACAGAGGAGGAGTCAGGAGGAGAGAGACAAGAGAAGGACAGGAGGAGAGAAGAGGAGGAGTGAGGGGACAGAGGAGGAGTCAGGAGGAGAGAGACAAGAGAAGGACAGGAGGAGAGAAGAGGAGGAGTGAGGGGACAGAGGAGGAGTCAGGAGGAGAGAGACAAGAGAAGGACAGGAGGAGAGAAGAGGAGAGGAGCAGCGAGGGGACAGAGGAGGAGTCAGGAGGAGAGAGACAAGAGAAGGACAGGAGGAGGAGAGAAGAGGAGGAGTGAGGGGACAGAGGAGGAGTCAGGAGGAGAGAGACAAGAGAAGGACAGGAGGAGAGAAAGAGGAGGAGTGAGGGACAGAGGAGGAGTCAGGAGGAGAGAGACAAGAGAAGGACAGGAGGAGTGAGAGAGAGAGGAGCAGCGAGGGGACAGAGGAGGAGTCAGGAGGAGAGAGACAAGAGAAGGACAGGAGGAGGAGAGAAGAGGAGGAGTGAGGGGACAGAGGAGGAGTCAGGAGGAGAGAGACAAGAGAAGGACAGGAGGAGAGAAGTGGAGTGGAGCAGCGAGGGGACAGAGGAGGAGTCAGGAGGAGAGAGACAAGAGAAGGACAGGAGGAGAGAGAAGAGGAGGAGTGAGGGGACAGAGGAGGAGTCAGGAGGAGAGAGACAAGAGAAGGACAGGAGGAGGAGAGAAGAGGAGGAGTGAGGGGACAGAGGAGGAGTCAGGAGGAGAGAGACAAGAGAAGGACAGGAGGAGAGAAGAGGAGGCGTGAGGGGACAGAGGAGGAGTCAGGAGGAGAGAGACAAGAGAAGGACAGGAGGAGAGAAGAGGAGAGGAGCAGCGAGGGGACAGAGGAGGAGTCAGGAGGAGAGAGACAAGAGAAGGACAGGAGGAGAGAAGAGGAGGAGTGAGGGGGACAGAGGAGGAGTCAGGAGGAGAGAGACAAGAGAAGGACAGGAGGAGAGAAGAGGAGAGGAGCAGCGAGGGGACAGAGGAGGAGTCAGGAGGAGAGAGACAAGAGAAGGACAGGAGGAGAGAAGAGGAGGAGTGAGGGGACAGAGGAGGAGTCAGGAGGAGAGAGACAAGAGAAGGACAGGAGGAGAGAAAAGGAGAGGAGCAGCGAGGGGACAGAGGAGGAGTCAGGAGGAGAGAGACAAGAGAAGGACAGGAGGAGAGAAGAGGAGGAGTGAGGGGACAGAGGAGGAGTCAGGAGGAGAGAGACAAGAGAAGGACAGGAGGAGGAGAGAAGAGGAGGAGTGAGGGGACAGAGGAGGAGTCAGGAGGAGAGAGAGACAAGAGAAGGACAGGAGGAGAGAAGAGGAGAGGAGCAGCGAGGGGACAGAGGAGGAGTCAGGAGGAGAGAGACAAGAGAAGGACAGGAGGAGGAGAGAAGAGGAGGAGTGAGGGGACAGAGGAGGAGTCAGGAGGAGAGAGACAAGAGAAGGACAGGAGGAGGAGAGAAGAGGAGGAGTGAGGGGACAGAGGAGGAGTCAGGAGGAGAGAGACATGAGAAGGACAGGAGGAGAGAAGAGGAGGAGTGAGGGGACAGAGGAGGAGTCAGGAGGAGAGAGACAAGAGAAGGACAGGAGGAGGAGAGAAGAGGAGGAGTGAGGGGACAGAGGAGGAGTCAGGAGGAGAGAGACAAGAGAAGGACAGGAGGAGAGAAGAGGAGGAGTGAGGGGACAGAGGAGGAGTCAGGAGGAGAGAGACAAGAGAAGGACAGGAGGAGGAGAGAAGAGGAGGAGTGAGGGGACAGAGGAGGAGTCAGGAGGAGAGAGACAAGAGAAGGACAGAAGGAGAGAAGAGGAGGAGTGAGGGGACAGAGGAGGAGTCAGGAGGAGAGAGACAAGAGAAGGACAGGAGGAGGAGAGAAGAGGAGGAGTGAGGGGACAGAGGAGGAGTCAGGAGGAGAGAGACAAGAGAAGGACAGGAGGAGAGAAAAGGAGAGGAGCAGCGAGGGGACAGAGGAGGAGTCAGGAGGAGAGAGACAAAGAGAAGGACAGGAGGAGAGAAGAGGAGGAGTGAGGGGACAGAGGAGGAGTCAGGAGGAGAGAGACAAGAGAAGGACAGGAGGAGGAGAGAAGAGGAGGAGTGAGGGGACAGAGGAGGAGTCAGGAGGAGAGAGACAAGAGAAGGACAGGAGGAGAGAAGAGGAGAGGAGGAGTGAGGGGACAGAGGAGTAAGGAGGAGAGAGACAAGAGAAGGACAGGAGGAGGAGAGAAGAGGAGAGGAGCAGCGAGGGGACAGAGGAGGAGTCAGGAGGAGAGAGACAAGAGAAGGACAGGAGGAGAGAAGAGGAGGAGTGAGGGGACAGAGGAGGAGTCAGGAGGAGAGAGACAAGAGAAGGACAGGAGGAGGAGAGAAGAGGAGGAGTGAGGGGACAGAGGAGGAGTCAGGAGGAGAGAGACAAGAGAAGGACAGGAGGAGAGAAAAGGAGAGGAGCAGCGAGGGGACAGAGGAGGAGTCAGGAGGAGAGAGACAAGAGAAGGACAGGAGGAGAGAAGAGGAGGAGTGAGGGGACAGAGGAGGAGTCAGGAGGAGAGAGACAAGAGAAGGACAGGAGGAGGAGAGAAGAGGAGGAGTGAGGGGACAGAGGAGGAGTCAGGAGGAGAGAGACAAGAGAAGGACAGGAGGAGAGAAGAGGAGGAGTGAGGGGACAGAGGAGGAGTCAGGAGGAGAGAGACAAGAGAAGGACAGGAGGAGGAGAGAAGAGGAGAGGAGGAGCGAGGGGACAGAGGAGGAGTCAGGAGGAGAGAGACAAGAGAAGGACAGGAGGAGGAGAGAAGAGGAGGAGTGAGGGGACAGAGGAGGAGACAAGAGGAGTGAGGAGGATAGAGAGGACAGAGAAGAGCGGAGGAGAGAGGAGGAGGAGAGAAGAGGAGGAGTGAGGGGACAGAGGAGGAGACAAGAGGAGTGAGGAGGATAGAAAGGACAGAGAAGAGCGGAGGAGAGAGGAGGAGGAGAGGAAGAGGAGAGCAGAGCGAGGTCACACTCACAGGATGTTCTCCACAGTCTTGGGCTTGATGAAGATGGCGATGGGGTGGAGCTGGGCCAGCTGCAGTCTCTTTATGGCGTTTCCAGAGACGTCCAGGATGCAGTGTTTGCCCTGGAACAGCACAACAGTCACACACTCAGGACAGTCACACACTCGGGACGGTCACACACTCGGGACGGTCACACACTCGGGACGGTCACACACTCGGGACGGTCACACACTCGGGACGGTCACACACTCGGGACAGTCACACACTCGGGACAGTCACACACTCGGGACAGTCACACACTCGGGACAGTCACACACTCGGGACAGTCACACACTCGGGACGGTCACACACTCGGGACGGTCACACACTCGGGACGGTCACACACTCGGGACGGTCACACACTCGGGACGGTCACACACTCGGGACGGTCACACACTCGGGACGGTCACACACTCGGGACGGTCACACACTCGGGACGGTCACACACTCGGGACGGTCACACACTCGGGACGGTCACACACTCGGGACAGTCACACACTCAGGACAACACGACACTCAGGACAGTCACACACTCGGGACAGTCACACACTCGGGACAGTCACACACTCGGGACAGTCACACACTCGGGACAGTCACACACTCGGGACAGTCACACACTCGGGACAGTCACACACTCAGGACAGTCACACACACCGGACAGTCACACACTCAGGACAGTCACACACACAGGACAGTCACACACTCAGGACAGTCACACACTCAGGACAGTCACACACTCAGGACAGTCACACACTCAGGACAGTCACACACTCGGGACAGTCACACACTCGGGACAGTCACACACTCGGGACAGTCACACACTCGGGACAGTCACACACTCAGGACAGTCACACACTCGGGACAGTCACACACTCGGGACAGTCACACACTCGGGACAGTCACACACTCGGGACAGTCACACACTCGGGACAGTCACACACTCAGGACAGTCACACACTCGGGACAGTCACACACTCAGGACAGTCACACACTCAGGACAGTCACACACTCAGGACAGTCACACACTCAGGACAGCACGACAGTCACACACTCAGGACAGCAGTCACACACTCAGGACAGTCACACACTCAGGACAGTCACACACTCGGGACAGTCACACACTCGGGACAGTCACACACTCGGGACAGTCACACACTCGGGACAGTCACACACTCCTGACAGTCACACACTCGGGACAGTCACACACTCGGGACAGTCACACACTCGGGACAGTCACACACTCGGGACAGTCACACACTCGGGACAGTCACACACTCGGGACAGTCACACACTCGGGACAGTCACACACTCGGGACAGTCACACACTCGGGACAGTCACACACTCGGGACAGTCACACACTCGGGACAGTCACACACTCGGGACAGTCACACACTCAGGACAGTCACACACCCAGAGGTACAAAGAGCACACACAACCCAGTATCGAGCTAACTGAACAAACTGACTAATAATGCAAGCTTGAGTCTCATTTATCGACAGAAATGTGGAATTACGTCAATTAAGCAGATGTTTGCATTTAACTATTGGCTTGTTTGTAGATTGTTAAAATATTTTAAATTAAATCTATGGAAGTTGGAAAGACATATTGAACAACAACACTGCCATCAAGTGTCAATGGAACAGTTTATACTTGAACCAAAGAGGTCTCAGACAGCACTAAGTCTTGGAGCCGACTCCTGCTCCCATCACTGCAGCTCTTCACGCTCTACCAGATTCATTCATAATCACTGTAGTTCACAAGATTTTTTACTGTATTTAACTGTATTGTCACTGTAAGCAAGTACATTTTATTTGTAAAGCGCTTTTCAAAGATAAGTGATTTACATAAAAAACAGGGGAAAAAAGCTTTTTTGAATAAGAGTGTAACTGCTTCTTTAAAGTGTCCACTGAACCGGCGAAGGGCCAGGGGCAGGGCATTCCAGAGTTTGGGGGCTACAGGTCCCCTGAGTTTTGAAGCATGTCTTTGGGACCATGAAGGCTCTGGTCTGAAGACCGAAGAGAGCGGCCAGAAGTGTAAGGGTACAGCAGATCAGCTGTACACTGGGCCTGACCATGTAACGCTCGGAACGTAAGAACACAAAGATTCAAATCAATCCTATATTTTAGTGGTAGCCCGTGAAGGGACAGTAACACCGGGATATATGGGCTGTTCTGGGAATTCCTGTTAAAATCCTTGCAGCAGAGTTTTGCACAAGTTGAAGTCACAGTGTAATCATCACGAGCCTAACATCTCCATTTCATCCTTCCTTCACACGGTCTGTTTACTGTCTGTACAGCTGTACAGTGTGGAGTGAAAGAACTTTGATAATGACAAAAATGAATATCCAGATATTAATTAACTAGTAGCTCATCTTTTCCACCTGCTGCCCTCAGGTAGAAGGTACAGGTCCATACAGGGCAGAAGCACCAGACTGACCAACAGCCGGTATCCTCCTGCTGTGAGGCTGCTGAACAGTTGTTTTTCTTTGACAATTCTTTTTGTAAATGACAATAAAACCCTCAAACCTTGAATTTGCATTATCTGGACAACACTGTTCAAATAACATTGTGACAAAGCATCAGGAATGTGCTGAAATAAATGAGATACATTTTTTGTCTGTCCCAGAAACAATAGCACTTGACCTGCAGAAAGAACCAACAAACTTATCAGTCTGACCCTTTATACCCCGCCATCATCGCAAAGCACAATGTTGTCACTGTATAGTCCTCTAGGCTCGCACTGGCCTGATCTGACTTTGAACATTATCTACAGTGATTTTGAATATAATTTGAATGTCTGGAGGTGTCTGGAGTGTTGCTGAGGAGGTACCTTCTCTGCCACCTGGCGCACAGACTGCACGCTGGTCCCGTACAGGTGGTTGTTGTACTGGCCGGCCTCGATGAAGCGGTGCTCCTGGATGTCCCTCTCCATCTGCTCCCGCGACACTACGAAGTGGTAGTCCCGGCCGTCCACCTCATAGTCGCGCTTGGGCCGCGTCGTGTCTGCAGCCGCAACAGACAAATCAGACCTCCTGTTAATGGTTTCTAAATCTAAAAGTCACACAAGCTTCTGTGCATCGTTGCCCTTTCATAAAGCAGGTTGGACTAACGCTGCACTCCAGTCGTCCTCTGAGGTTGGAACTCTGACCTCAGAGACTTTTTTCTTTCCTGAGTGTTTTTATGTATTGTTTGTACTATTGTATTCTTCTTATGCATTTTACCTTGTTGCTCCTGTGAAGGACTTTGAGCACCGCTGGTTGTTGTAAATGTGCTATACAAATAAATTTGACCTTGACCTCGATTTATAACTGTGGAAGCTCAACAACAACACAGGATGAGCTTCACAGACAGCAGGGGGCAGGAGAGAGCAACTAAAGAGAAACTAACAAGAGAACTATCTGTAGTT
Organism: Rhinogobius similis; assembly: GCA_019453435.1. Lineage (NCBI taxonomy): Eukaryota > Metazoa > Chordata > Actinopteri > Gobiiformes > Gobiidae > Rhinogobius > Rhinogobius similis. Next base: position 35,268,073 of record CM033632.1, read on the forward strand.
TATCTGTCGGATGTAAAACTATCCAAACGCTGGGCACAATCGTGCTGGATTGACTAACTCGGGTAAATTTACGTCAGAACATGGAAAATCAGACCTCTGAGGACAACTGGAGGAACATAAGTCAGAGTTTAATGTTCAAATCCCAATTCAACCCTTTTGCAAGTTTTTATATGTAGTTATAACAATACATCGCACAGGGGTAGTGAGTAGGGGACATCATACAGAGGTAGTGAGTAGGGGACATCATACACAAGTAGTGCGTAGGGGACATCACACAGGGGTAGTGAGTAGGGGACATCACACAGGGGTAGTGGGTAGGAGACATCGCACAGGGGTAGTGGGTAGGGGACATCATACACAAGTAGTGAGTAGGGGACATCACACAGGGGTAGTGAGTAGGAGACATCGCACAGGGGTAGTGGGTAGGGGACATCATACAGAAGTAGTGGGTAGGGGACATCACACAGGGGTAGTGGGTAGGACACGCTGGGGTAGTGGGTAGGGGACATCCAGACAGGGGTGTGGGTGGGACATCATACACAAGTGGAGTGGGGACATCACACTAGTGGTGGAGACATCGCTGGGAGTAGTAGTGAGTGGGGTACATCACACAGGGGTGGTGGGTAGGAGACAGGGGGTGGTGGGTAGGGGACATCAGACAGGGGGTAGTGGGTAGGGACAGGGTGAGTGGGGGACATGGGAGGGTGGCAGGTTAGGGGACAGGGGTAGTGGGTAGGGGACATCACACAGGGGTAGTGGGTAGGGGACAGGGGTAGTGGGTAGGGCACATCACACAGGGAGTAGACAGGGTAGGGCACAGTAGTGGGTAGGACAGGGGTAGTGGGTGGGGACAGGGTAGTGGGTAGGGGACATCGCACAGGGGTAGTGGGTAAGGGACATCGCACAGGGGTAGTGGGTAGGGGACAGGGGTAGTGGGTAGGGGACATCACACAGGGGTAGTGAGTAGGAGACAGGGGTAGTGGGTAGGGGACATCGCACAGGGGTAGTGGGTAGGGGACAGGGGTAGTGGGTAGGGGACATCGCACAGGGGTAGTGGGTAGGGGACATCGCACAGGGGTAGTGGGTAGGGGACATCACACAGGGGTACTGGGCAGGGGACAGGGGTAGTGGGTAGGAGACAACGCACAGGGGTAGTGGGTAGGGGACATCGCACAGGGGTAGTGGGTAGGGGACAGGGGTAGTGGGTAGGGGACATCACAAAGGGGTAGTGGGTAGGGCACAGGGGTAGTGGGTAGGGGACATCACGCAGGAGTAGTGGGTAGGGGACATCGCACAGGGGTAGTGGGTAGGGGACAGGGGTAGTGGGTAGGGGACATCGCACAGGGGTAGTGGGCAGGGGACAGGGGCAGTGGGTAGGGGACATCGCACAGGGGTAGTGGGTAGGGGACAGGGGTAGTGGGTAGGGGACATCGCACAGGGGTAGTGGGTAGGGGACATAACACAGGGGTAGTGGGTAGGGGACATCGCACAGGGGTAGTGGGCAGGGGACAGGGGCAGTGGGTAGGGGACATCACACAGGGGTAGTGGGTAGGGGACATCGCACAGGGGTAGTGGGTAGGGGACAGGGGTAGTGGGTAGGGGACATCGCACAGGGGTAGTGGGTAGGGGACAGGGGTAGTGGGTAGGGGACATCGCACAGGGGTAGTGGACAGAAGATAGTGGGTACGAGGTAGTGGAGGAGCTGAGACCTACGTGGCACACAGGAGCCAAACTTCTCGGGGAACTCTGAGATGAGGTCATCGTTGATGCGGTCCTTCATGGGCCCCAGGATTATGACCGGACGGGTGTAGCTCACTGCAGAGACAGACACTGAGCAACTGACCACAGCACAGACAACAGCAGCGTCTACCAAGACTTTGTAATTTAATACACTGTTATTCATTTATTTAATTCAAATATTTTGTTTTACTATGGCCCACGAATCTGCTGTAAAGATATTTATCTACCGTCTATTCTCCATGCTGTTGAAATGTTTTAATAGTATATAATAGTTCTTTAACATGTAAGAGTCCTGACCTTCCTGCTGGACGACGGGCTCATAAGACAGCACGTACTCCTCCTGTCCACCTGGGGGAGACACAGGACAGGTCAGCAGAGGACAGAGGACAGGGCGGGGACACGCAGAAGGGGGAGGGGGGCAGGGTTTGTACACACTGACAACTCTGCATTTTCAATTTTTTTTTTTTTTTGTGTTGAAACATCAGAACAGGCTCACGTTGGGAAGACATTCTGAAAAAGAAACACGGGAGTTTAAAATTAAGAATGGGGCAGGTCAGGCTTTTATGGTAGAATAAGCCTTAAAACTGGCATGATGCTAATATTTTTCCTGGTTAGTGGTTAGCCTCCAGACACATGAAACAAAAACTGGCAATTTCACACTTTTCTGCACCAGCACTCATTTCTTATTTGTACGTTTTACATCGCATTTAACCATATATTGTTTTTGACACTATCCCTGATTTCCAACAATGATTTTGATTTATTAACAGCAGTTACTCATACCAGAGTTCCATTGCCAAGATTCATCCAAGATTTTGACAATCAAATTTTCAAAATGTGAACTCAAAACTTCAACTGACTTCTATTTTATCAATAGGCCAGTCCTGAAGAGGTCATGTGTCATTTGGCATCTTTTTCACCTCAGAGTGAACCCGCTTCCGAATTCTTACAGATTGTATTACTGTCACCTTTAATGTTGAAGGGTGACATTGGAAAATATGTAAAAAACTAAGATATTGGATATAAATTTAATGTACACTTAGGCCAGTCACAAAAATCACTACATCAATTTATCATTCAATAAATAATATTGAACAATATATTTTGGGGTGTATGTTTTCTTGTATTTGTTTTCTAGGCCCAGCTTCACTTTTCATGTCGCTTCGCAAAAATACAATTCCTTTCTTTCAGGTATTATTTTTACATATATTTTGTTTAATGTTCATAGTAACGATAGTAAAGTCAGTTCAATAATCCTAGCACTAAGATACTGAGAAAAAGTGGGTCAAATGCAGAGCTGTCCGTGTGCAGGAGGAATGTGGAGCATGCGAAGCGAGAGGGTCGGATGGAACCAAGACTTACGGCAACTACTCTCACTATCACTGGCATTGGACGTCACATGTTCTGCAAGCAACAACAACAACACAGGGTGAGCTTTAACCACACGACAGGCGTAGAACCAGCAACCTGCAGGTGGAATCCAGCAGAACCCCACCCGAGCAGGGGCCGAACCAGAGGAGAGATGCTAATGTGCAGAGGTGGGCTGTATTGTCTAACCTGAACGCCTACGAAGGTATTTAAAGACATGTTTGGGCACATTTCTGATGTTGAAATCGACTAAAGAAATTCGACTGAAGACATGTCCTATCGACCGATTAGTCGACTAAAAGCTCTCAAAACTATGAGGTATGTCTACGTATCTGACCCAAAATGCACTTAAAAGACTACAACTGCAATGCAAAAACAAACTTTAATTAAGACAGAAAAGTAAAGTAATCAGAGTATTTATAGGTTAGATAAATTAGATTAAACTCATGATTAGTTCCAAAATCATATCTTCTCATTTTTGCTGTTGTCCCATAGAAATCTTTATTATCTAAACATAATAAATAGTCGACCAATACAAATTTTGGTTGCCTAAGACAACATCGACCGAATAATCGACTAAACGACGAAAGGATTACAGCCCTAGCAAAAATATTACTCAATACCCTCTGTCGGGATGAAATTGTACTCTTACGAGTAATTTGACCAAAAATGTGCCTACTTTTACTTGTACTGACTGACATTAGAACTGTATACATCACCCTTCAAAAGTAATTCTATGTAGCTTCTTTATTTAATTTTACATGGGGAAAAAAGTCCAGTTTCATTTAGAGATTTTTTTCCCCTGACTACAAATACACTTTCTCTTATCGGCGTGATTATTTCTGCCATCTTTATTTGTCCATCATGTCTCACCCACCTCTGCCACAGACATTCTTATATAACTGTGACTTTTTGTGTAGAGGAAGGCAATCCCAGAAAATTGCATATTGGTAGTTGTTTCAAATATTGAATCAGATCTCAGACAGCACCAGCAGAGGGCACCACTGGACAGATGGGCTGAAATGAGCAGGCGAGGGAGAGGGGGAAAGGAGGCTCAGTCTCCACCAAACATCCCAAAAATAAAAGTAAAAGCATGTTTTAAATTGTATTCATGTTGGTAGGGCAGTCAAAAGGCAAAGACCCAGTGATTTGATCAAAACTAATTCTACCAATAGGTCGACCAAGTCTTTGTTTTGCAAGTCTGGAAGTCCAAGTCAAAGCTAAGTAGACTACACAACATATTGAAAGTTAAATAATATTGTGAATGTGAAAAAAATGCTACAAATATGAAATAAGGTGATATTTCAGCACATTTGTGATTTAATCTTACTGAAATTTCATTTTTGTCTGAATTAAACGTCAACAATATTCAGATATTTCAACAGAAAAGTTTTAAAACATGTCTTTAAACTGATTATTTATCGGGAAATTCCAAAGAAATTTATATATATATATATATATATATATATATATATATATATATATATATATATATATATATATATATATATATCATCCCTAGTTCCTAGTGACATACATCCCTGCATCCCTAGTCCAAGTCCAAGCCCAAGTCCAAGTCAAGCAGGGCTGTAAGATTAATCACAATTGAATGGAAATAGTATTTTGAATGAATCACAAAGGGTGCAGTTATTGCAGTTTCATTGCCATTGTCATTTCTCCTTGGCGGATTTAAATGGATTGTGTGTTAATGGGAAAAATTTGAACAGAATCCAATTATTAAAACATAAATCACAAATACAATTCGATCTTTTTTTTCCTCAAATGGTTCAGCTCTAGTTGGTGGAGACAGTGCAGTGGGACAGAGGACAGAGGGACTGAGGGAGAGGAGACGACTTACTGTGTCCTTTGGAAAGAGGCTCATCACACAGGTCCTGTGGTCAGTGTGTGGACAAAACACATGGAGTTATACAGAGAGAGAGCGAGAGAGAGAGACAGGGGGGAGAGAGAGACAGAGAGACAGAGAGAGAGACAGAGAGAGACTGACAGACAGGGGAGAGAGAGACACAAAAGAGGGCAGAGGAGAGGGACGCTGGACGCTCCCTGGTCCTAGTTCTGCCTTTCACCAACACTTCAAATATACAAAATACTTTCCTGCCTTGGCGTCCAGCGCCTCTCTCCCTGTGACCTCACTTCCTGCCGCTTCAGCCAAACCGCATGGACGTAAGTGTGTGGGTGGGGGCCCTTGGGTGCTACTTACGCTCCACGTCGCTGCTCTCCAGCTCGCTCGCCTCTTTGCTCTTGTAGAAGGGGAACTTTCGGGTAAACGGGTTCTTTTTACGCTTGTCATTGACAGACTGCGGAGGGAGGAGTGATGGAGATGGACATAGGAAGAAAAGACACATGTATGAACCTGGGACTGACCACTGGAGTCCTGCCCTCTCACACCAAACCAGGAGCAGACCAGGGCTTCATCACCTCTAATTTAGGTCAAACAGGACCAAAGACCATCTCACTTTTTACCCACAAACGTACCCTGAAGTCAAGGTGATCAGCTCTGATCTGACGCTGGTCGGGAGTATAAGTACTGCTGAAGAGTTCAAACTTCTGCGACAGTTCATCACAGCGACAGAGTTTAAAGTACCTTTGACAGGTTGGACTCATTGGACTAAAATAAGAAAATTATATTTCAGATTTTGCCAGAAAAAGATTTTACACATTTGGCAGTTCTTTTTTAGTTTATAATTTGATTTCCTGATAGTAAATGATGACATCACACTTTCTACACTAGTCAAAACCCTCTAATGCCTGGTGTCCGCTGCACGTTTTATTTTTTGGTCGTATTAGATTTATGGAGGTCACACTATGAGTAATTTAAATTGTTAAACACACATTTACACTGCGACGGTTCACTCGAGCGGTCGAGGTTACGACCAAAGTTTATCAGAACAAATGCAAGGCTCTAGACTCCATGATATAGTCACTGCAGCTGTACCTGTTAGCTGAGGCTAGTGCTACAAGCTAGCAGTGTTTTTGTATATAAAAGTTGGTTTGAAAAAATTAAGAAGGGAGAAATGTCCTCCTCCTCACAGCTGAACTCTTCTGTTATTTTAAGGTGTTTGTGTTGTGTTCGGTCACATGTTTGTGTTTACTGTCGGTCACATGTTTGTGTTTACTGTCGGTCACATGTTTGTGTTTACTGTCGGTCACATGTTTGTGTTTACTGTCGCTCACATGTTTGTGTTTACTGTCGGTCACATGTTTGTGTTTACTGTTGTCACATGTTCGTTTACGATCAGTCTGTCAAACATGTAAACACCCTTTGAGAGGAGAGCTCACTGAGACTCCAAAAGGTTTGATATTAATCTCAGCTCATCTTTGGTCGTTCAACGGCTCTCAGTTTATAATCTTATTCATAGTCTCACTTATGACTTATGACGCAAGTTTTTGTGCCATAACTCAAGATTTTCTCCTCAAACAAAAATATTTCATCACAGACAGACAAAACTGTACAGTGGACACCAGACAATCGGAGGCATCTACTAAAGCTTCACTCTGAGGAGGTGCTGCTAAAGCTTCACTCTGAGGAGGTGCTGCTAAAGCCTCACTCTGAGGAGGTGCTGCTAAAGCCTCACTCTGAGGAGGTGCTGCTAAAGCTTCATTCTGAGGAGGTGCTGCTAAAGCCTCACTCTGAGGAGGTGCTGCTAAAGCCTCACTCTGAGGAGGTGCTGCTAAAGCCTCACTCTGAGGAGGTGCTGCTAAAGCTTCACTCTGAGGAGGTGCTGCTAAAGCTTCACTCTGAGGAGGTGCTGCTAAAGCCTCACTCTGAGGAGGTGCTGCTAAAGCCTCACTCTGAGGAGGTGCTGCTAAAGCCTCACTCTGAGGAGGTGCTGCTAAAGCCTCACTCTGAGGAGGTGCTGCTAAAGCCTCACTCTGAGGAGGTGCTGCTAAAGCCTCACTCTGAGGAGGTGCTGCTAAAGCCTCACTCTGAGGAGGTGCTGCTAAAGCTTATCCCTGGTTCTTATGCAGTGGTTAAATGTATTCTTTCAAACACATAGATTTGAGGAGGGGGGTTAGTGAAGACAGCAGCAAACACATGCAGGCTCAGAACATGCAGCGCTGTCAAACTTCAAAAGATAGGAGACTAATCCCTGGGAGAGTATAATCTGACAACTACAACTATTCTCCTACTCTACACACAGATTATAATCCTATTCTCCAATATGTCACTGCTATAGCGGAGCCTGAACTCTGAACAACACTGACCAACGGAGAAGGAAGTTCTTTGAAAAACAAAAGGGTGAGTGGCACATGCAGGAGGTGAGGGAGCAGAGGGTGAGCAGGGGGCGGGTCGAGGGTGAGGGTGGCAGATATCAATGTCAAGCGTCAGAACAAGTTTTAGGGGCAGGGACTGAACGGAAGCGGCCCCTCTCGGCTGAAACGGTGATAATGCTGCTTTCAAGTCGCATAAAGGGAAAATAAGATAGAGCTTTAATCTCCGCGAAGCAGGAAGTGCGCTGTTAGCATGCTAGTTGTTGTTGTTAGCGTGCATGACAGCAAAACTCACTTGCTTGGACTGAAAGTTGTGAACAGCACTTACAAACCCATCGTGGTGAATAACTATGATGCTCAGAATGCATTAGTGCAGTAACTGAGGATCACGTGAACCGCTGCAAAGAAAAGGAACTAGTTCTAGTTTTCATACTTTTAAGATGAGGTACAGCACCTTTAATTAGCCTGCAGTAATATAAAATGTTAGTGACTATTTCTATGGAGTTTTTCTCGTACGTAAAATAGAATGCTTACGATATAATATGCACCTTTGCACATTTTTCTTTTTTTTTAACATTTGTCGAGAAAATATGCATCATTAATTGCACTGTACCTGTACTGTACTCTTAACACCGTACCCAGCGAGTTTATAAGTGCTTTTCACAACTGTCAGAGCCCAGGGTAGAGATGACCATCACCCTAAAGCTAACAAATATTAGCATGCTAAGAGCACACTTCTTGGTTCACAGAGAACATAACACAATTAGATGCTTTTACAATTTTAGCACTTTGGGTATCATGAAAAGTGCTCATTCATTTATATCTGTTTTGGGGAAAAACAGATTTTACTTGATTATGTGAAAACTGGCACAGCCCCTTTAATGTTCTAATTTGCATTATGTAAATTATATGGACAGATTTGTGTTGGCCGTAACGTCTGGAAAAGAAGTGATCAAAATATTCAGTGTCATTGTAAATGTTGTGACTCAAACATGCCTTATTCACGACGAAGTTTGAAGTGAACAAAATGTAGTCTGGTGTAATAAACATAAAATACACTTTTAACATTCTTCAATTTCAAAGAACTGCAAGTCTAGTTTTCTTGTCAAAGCACCTCTGTTATTTCCCACTTGAAAGCAGCATGCTCCTCACAGGACGTTTGACATGTTGCTAGGCCAGTTAGCGCTGTTTGGCTGAAACAGTTTGTGGGCAACGCGGGTTATAGCCGTAAGAGCACAGAGGGAGCAGGCTTGTCACAGATATTAGAAAGGACATAATGTGCAAAATAGACTTTCAGATCTTTGAACCATGTTATAACATTATCACCATTTTTTTTTTCCAGATTTATATTAGTAACCCTGTATGGTCCTGCATTTGAGGCTTTGGTGTTCAGAAAATGTCTTCCAACCTCTTATCTCCGCCCACAGCTATATATAATTAAAAATAAATTAAAAAATAAATCACCATCCACGTCATATATAGGATCAAAATAATGTCATGAAGCCATTTTCAACAATAAAAACAAGAAAATGTACTTGTGTACTATTAGAGTAGGACACTGTAGTACTGATACTTGTATTTCCTTTGCGGAGCCCCGACTGTGACAAGCCTGCGCCTTCTGTGAGGTTTGACTGAAGAGACAACTCATTCAACATCGTCATGCTGTTAATGTGCAATAGTTCAACATCAGTTCCACACTATGTAACATTAGCTTAGCATTAGTGACTTAGTTAAACTGGGTTATACATGCAGCTAAGCCCTGAGCCCTCACTAACCTACAAACGTGCACAAAGTGACACAAGAACAGAAACCATCATTTTGTATCAAGTTGGATCCTGTGGTAAACTTGAAACATAAAATGTATTTTTCAGAAATGGGACATTAGTAACATAATTAGACAGTAAAATCTATGGGATACTTTGATACTGGTGTTACAACTCTATCATTAAAGAGACACAATGTAACTTTTCCAGCCACCAGCTCCTTTGAACATGTTATGGCTTTACTTGCTGTACAGCAATGAACTTCTTTATAATAATAATGCATTACACTTATATAGCGCTTTTCTGGACAGACGCTTCACATTGCTTAGCTTCCCAGATCTGATGGGATTGGCAAGCAAGTATGGCAATTATCTCCACTGAGAGAAGCAGGTGAGGCCACCATGTCAAGTTACAGGTCAGATCCGTGGAGAAGCAAGCCCACTCATAGTAAGAATGCACATTTCCAAAGCCTTTTTAGCAATAAAAACATTAATGAGAGTTAGATAAGTATAATGCCATACTGTGGAACATTGCTAGCAATGCAATAACATCTCCATGAACACAAGGTGATACACACTTGCAGGATGTCAAATTTGATTTCATTCATTATGTATTCATTTTGGGTCACTTTACAGTCCACTTGTCCCATTTCTGACATGTTGTGACACTATTTGAAGAGCCCAGTTCCACGTCCCACACACCTCTATGAAATACTGTATAATAAACTAATGCCAAATGTAAGGAGCCCAGGACGGAACAGACTCACCCCTCGATCTCGTGATTTGGCGTTGAACTTCACCGTTTTTAACCGCGCTCTCTCCTTCTTCTCCACTCTGAGGAGAAAAGTCAATGTATCTATTATTTTTAACTAATGAAAGCAACACTTTTTACCAATTAAAAGTGCTCCACAGAAAAAGTGCAACGTCAGTGAATAGAAACAGAATAAAATGTATTTAAAGAACACAGCACACACAGAAATTATAGCCCAGAATAAAGGAATAAATACAGATATAACTAAAAACAAGATGCAGCCCTTCTTGGTTTGTTAGGAGACAAAATATAACCTGGCCCTGCCATATGAATTCTCGTGACATTTGTGAGTTAAAAAAAAACTCTTGAGAATCCAACTCTTGAGAATTGTGCTGGACCAATCACAGCGCTGCTTTGTGGTTTGGGCAAAACCTTAATAAACAGCGGCGCCGACAGATGTACTTCGGCCCATTTCAACACATTTACAAACTATTTTGCTTTTGAAAACGTGCACATAGCAGTGCTTTGTGTATTTGCGGATGAGGAGGAAGTCTGTGCTTTTCTCTCAACTGGATTTATTGATTTCCCGGTTTGTTCTGTGTTTGTGACGCTGTGACCATCAGTTCAAATGTTCGTCATGACGTTATGCATTTGGCGAGAGCCTGTCCAGACTGATAATGTGTAGAACTAAATTCAGAGTGATACACTTCTGGCGTGAGCCAGGTTAGACAAAATGCCCTAAATACGGAAATGAAACTGTTATAATACTTATGTTTTTTTTATAGAATGTATTTAATGTATTTATTTTGTCGTTTATTTATTTCCCGGACAGTGCAGATTAATTTACATCTACATGTAAATAGTTAGCCAGAGGGCTAATTTTCATCTGTAGTCCCAGGACAATTTATGAGTGTCATTCTAGAAGATTGACCAACCAGCTGTCTAAGCCAGGACTGAACTTGGACTGAACTTGGACTAAACCAGGCCTAACTCAGGTCTGAGGCTTCTCACCGTCTCTTGCTGGGGATGACGCCCACCTCCTCGGCCTCTCCCTGGGCGCTCAGGTGCCTGGCCTGCCACCACTCGTCGTCTGAGGCGTTCACCACGTGGAGGATGTCCCCGAACCTGAAGTCCAGACCCTGACTGGGCAGACCCGAGTCCCGAGACTTATCGTAGTCAAACAGAGCCCTGAGGGAGAGAGGAGGACAACACACTCACAACTATGACACCGACAAGGCATGTTTGTATGAAGAGCACAAGTCAAGTCATTCAAAGAGCTTTACACAACAGGAGGAGATGCATTCAATCACAACACAGACTAATAATAGCATTATACATTTATTTACAGTGATACTTCTGTACTTTGCGGAGTAAGTTTACAGTCCATTTGAATCTTATTTTTTGTTTTAGTTAATATATTCTAATGTGTGAGCTACTGTGCCAAGTCATTACCCTTGTGCATCTTGTGGATCAAAACATTTAGTCTAAGTCCAAGTTATCGACTGAGCATCCTCCAGCAGCAACGAACGCTTTCCTTTTACAGAGGATTATATATATGAGAACAATAGACGAGCCACACCAGTTAAACCCAATCCCCAGGGGTTTGTGGCGTGTGTAGCCTTTAGCGACCGTGTGGCCAAAGATCGTTTGTAACAGAGCGTCCCTCGCACCAAGAGCAGACCTGTGTACCACATGACCGCTCTGACCAATCACAGCGAGAGGTGGCAAAAGCAGAGCCGAGCAAGCCCAAGATAAAGATGTCCAGTGTTTTTAAGAAAACTGAAGAAAACGTTAATGATCTGAAAATAGGTATAAATGTCCCTCCACCAACCACCACTGGCCCCCGCCAGTCTCTGTCAACCCCCGCCAGTCCCTGTCATCCCCCGCCAGTCCCTGTCAGTCGCACATCAGACGATTGTTTTTACAAACAAACTTCTGTGGGGTAAATGCATTCTGGACTGTGGGAGATTTTTTCGCTGCAGTACCACAGACTGGCCACTAGTGACAAATGGTGATGGTTTCAACTAGCCCTTCTCCAGTTATTTAAAGCAGCACTAAGTAACTGCCGCGACAAAGCTCCCCCTGCAGGTCTCTTGTGAAAATACTCCAAAAGCATCTTTTTTTCTTTTTTTCCCTCTTCCTTTTTATTGAAATAAGGAAATTTAATCACATACAAAAACATTTCATGTCACCAAATATAAAAAAAGAGCCAGTATTTCTCAGGAGAGTTGTCTTCGGGTCGGCATCAGAAAAGTTGCAGCTGGTTTTCCACACAGAGACAGCAGACCGGGGCTTCAAACGGCCCGAAAATACATTTACAACCACGACATGGACTTACAAAGATGTTTAATAAGGTTACTTAGTTCCACTTTAAATAGCTCCAGGGCTGTACTGTACCTGACGTAGAGCGACCTCTTCTGGCTGGTGCGCAGAGAGCCGGAGCCTGAGCTGATGCTGCTGTTCATCATCTGCTCTCGCAGGTCGTGTATCTTGGCCTCAAAGCGGCTGTACTCTGAACACACAAAACAAACAAAGGGGTTTAGGGATGACCTGATCCAGCCTTTTATTGTTTAGAATGTCTGATAACAATATGCATTAAAAGGCCTACTTAAAAATAGCCCTTTAGCCGTAGCATTAGCATTAGTACAGTATCAGCAGATGCATGTGAAGAACGTGAGGATGATGTTCACTTTTTTGCTTTTAGATTTTATCTTTTAAATCAAGGTAGAATTGTTTAGTACCCTTATTTTGCAGCCCTGCGAGGAAACTACTGTTGTGATTTCTACAAAAATACACCTTCCTGGAGTGTGTTCATGCATCAGTCAGGTTAATAATATAGTTCTTCATGTGTCAAGTGTGATGTTGTTTTTATAGATCTGCATAATTTGAATAATGAGTGTATCATTTAAAAGAAAATATCAAAAATGCTGCAAAAATATAACAAATAAAATGGAACAAACTTGTGCTGTTATTGTGATACTCCAAAAAATATCAATACATAACATTTGTCACCATAGCCCACCCCGAGTCTTTCTGATTATTCCAATAACAAAAGAAACTCCATAGAAAGGATGTAGAACCATTAACCCCTCCATGGCTCTCCTAACACGTGTGAGTGCTGGTGCTGCGTGTGCCAACCTTCAGGCCTGTACTGGGCCATGATGGTGACCGTCTGGCCCGCGTTCTTCAGAGCCGCTGCAGCCTGTTCATGTGTGGCCCCGCGCAGGTCCACTCCATTCACCTGAGCGCAAACAAGAGGCACGATCACAACAAGCACAATCGCAACACACACACAACAAGTACAATCACAACACACACAAAACACACAATCACAACACACACAACAAGCACAATCACAACACACACAACAAGCACAACCACAAGTACAATCACAACAGGCACAATCCCAACAAGCACAATCACAACACACACAACAAGCACAACCACAAGCACAATCACAACACACACAACAAGCACAATCACAACACACACAACAAGCACAATCACAACACACACAACAAGCACAACCACAAGTACAATCACAACAGGCACAATCCCAACAAGCACAATCACAACACACACAACAAGCACAACCACAAGTACAATCACAACACACACAACAAGCACAATCACAACACACACAACAAGCACAATCAAAACACACACAACAAGCACAATCACAACACACACAACAAGCACAATCACAACGAGCACAATCACAACACACACAACAAGCACAACCACAAGTACAATCACAACACACACAACAAGCACAATCACAACACACACAACAAGCACAATCACAACACACACAACAAGCACAATCACAACACACACAACAAGCACAATCACAACAATCCAAAACCACAGTTTCAAGTCTATAGGTTGGGTTCAATTCCTTGTCTGATTTTTTAAATCCTTTTTTTTTATACGTCACCTTCTAAAGTTACAATAAAGTTTTGTAACTTTAGAAGGTGAAGGTTTAGAAGGTTTTGAAAAAAAAAGTTCTACCATAACATTGGGAATGTATTTGAGTCATATGTATAAGTTAAAGGGGAAATAAAAGTAATGACAAACGAAGCAGAGAAACATCCATTGTAATTACCGGTATTATAAATGAAAAAAATTCTATTTTTGATTTTATTTACTATCTGTAACTGTTTTCAAGATCTAATTACAACTCAGACATTTATTTTTATGCCTTTAAATAAATGTTTCCCAAAAAAGTGTTGAATATATAACACATGATTCTTTTTATGCCGTGTTCAGATTAGTTCAGATGAGTAGTTTTCTGATTTGTGTTTGTGCGGATGGGCTCTGATGGGATCTGTTGTGGTTCAAACCATATGCGCAATTAAAGTGTGCAACATTTTTCTGTTGCATGTGACAGGTGCGACTCCAGAGTAAGATCATTTCAGTTTCCAGAGCCCTAGGCTCATACCGACACGAGGCGGTCGCCCTTGCGCAGCTCCCCACACAGATCGGCCGGACCTCCAGCCAGGATGAAGGAGATGAAGATGCCCTCTCCGTCCTCTCCTCCCACGATGTTAAAGCCCAGACCCGTGGCACCGCGCTGCAGAACGATCTTCCTGGGCTCTCTGCAACGCCACAAGTATTTCCATCATTATAAACAGACTACACTGGAGAAACTGTGAGGAAAGGCCTTTTAGCACATAGTAGTGACTCACCTGGTGACATCGTTGTCTCCCACGATGCCTTTGGGCGGCGTGGGTGAGAAGCGTCCTGAGGGGGCGGGGGGCGGCAGTGGCTGGACCAGGAAGTTCTGTCCAATATGGTTCTCTGTGTGGGGCTGAGAGAAGGCTGAGGACACAGAGCAGCTTTTAGACGTGTGTTTTACAAAGAATAAAAGGAAAACAACAAAACGGTCCAATCTGCTCCTGAAGATGCTTCATTATTTCACTTCATCCACAGATTTCTCTGGGACATTGTAACTTCAAAAGGCTTCACCAAATGTATTTTTCTGTCACAGAGAAAAAGATCTACACTTTGACTTAACAAGATTTTGACAAACCGTTCAAAATAATGTATTGATATATAATTCTAGTCATGATTTATTACAGTTTTAACTCTAACAAATCTCTAACATTTCCACTAAGATCGAGTTCACTTATTAAAATTAAATAAGATATCCAAAATACCCTCTCTGCATGTTCTTGTATTTCATGTACACAGTATGTCAATGGGACATTTAAACCTGGCTCTATCCATTTCCAAATGTCCCAAATGTGCAAATTTTACACACATTAAAACGTTACATGATAAATAATAACAATACTTTTCTCACACTTTATGTAGAAGATGATTGATCGTGATCTCAATAAATATAACATTTTCTCTCTTCACTTGCTGTGGCTCACCTTAAAATGTGCTTTCTAGCAGCACAGAGCAAAGGACCAATGTCTATGTACTGTTTCTGTGACTGGAAGAATCAGCTGTCACATGACAGGCTGAACACTATGAAGAGTGGGTGGGAAAACGTGTCTTGGTTTTGAGGCTAGCGCTGCTTTAGAGCATTACTGAATCACAAAGTGACAATCACCAAAATGGCACAGCTCCAAAATTGTTATTGTGGCCATATCGCCCAGCTCTAGTCTGCACTCTTAGAAGTGAACCAGCTCTAGTCTGTACTCTTATAAGTGAACCAGCTCTAGTCTGCACTCTTATAAGTGAACCAGCTCTAGTCTGCACTCTTAGAAGTGAACCAGCTCTAGTCTGCACTCTTATAAGTGAACCAGCTCTAGTCTGCACTCTTATAAGTGAACCAGCTCTAGTCTGCACTCTTATAAGTGAACCAGCTCTAGTCTGCACTCTTATAAGTGAACCAGCTCTAATCTCACTCTTATAAGTGAACCAGCTCTAATCTCACTCTTATAAGTGAACCAGCTCTAGTCTGCGCTCTTATAAGTGAACCAGCTCTAGTCTGCGCTCTTAGAAGTGAACCAGCTCTAGTCTGCGCTCTTAGAAGTGAACCAGCTCTAGTCTGCGCTCTTATAAGTGAACCAGCTCTAGTGTGCGCTCTTAGAAGTGAACCAGCTCTAGTCTGCGCTCTTAGAAGTGAACCAGCTCTAATCTCACTCTTATAAGTGAACCAGCTCTAGTCTGCGCTCTTATAAGTGAACCAGCTCTAGTCTGCGCTCTTATAAGTGAACCAGCTCTAGTCTGCGCTCTTAGAAGTGAACCAGCTCTAGTCTGCGCTCTTAGAAGTGAACCAGCTCTAGTCTGCGCTCTTAGAAGTGAACCAGCTCTAGTCTGCGCTCTTAGAAGTGAACCAGCTCTAGTCTGCGCTCTTATAAGTGAACCAGCTCTAGTCTGCGCTCTTAGAAGTGAACCAGCTCTAGTCTGCGCTCTTATAAGTGAACCAGCTCTAGTCTGCAGTCTTAGAAGTGAACCAGCTCTAGTCTGCGCTCTTAGAAGTGAACCAGCTCTAGTCTGCGCTCTTAGAAGTGAACCAGCTCTAGTCTGCGCTCTTATAAGTGAACCAGCTCTAGTCTGCAGTCTTAGAAGTGAACCAGCTCTAGTCTGCGCTCTTAGAAGTGAACCAGCTCTAGTCTGCGCTCTTATAAGTGAACCAGCTCTAGTCTGCGCTCTTAGAAGTGAACCAACTCTAGTCTGTGCTCTTATAAGTGAACCAGCTCTAGTCTGCTCTCTTATAAGTGAACCAGCTCTAGTCTGCGCTCTTATAAGTGAACCAGCTCTAGTCTGCGCTCTTAGAAGTGAACCAGCTCTAGTGTGCGCTCTTAGAAGTGAACCAGCTCTAGTCTGCACTCTTATAAGTGAACCAGCTCTAGTCTGCGCTCTTAGAAGTGAACCAGCTCTAGTGTGCGCTCTTATAAGTGAACCAGCTCTAGTCTGCGCTCTTAGAAGTGAACCAGCTCTAGTGTGCGCTCTTAGAAGTGAGCCAGCTCTAGTCTGCGCTCTTATAAGTGAACCAGCTCTAGTGTGCGCTCTAATAAGTGAACCAGCTCTAGTCTGCGCTCTTATAAGTGAACCAGCTCTAGTCTGCGCTCTTAGAAGTGAACCAGCTCTAGTCTGCGCTCTTAGAAGTGAACCAGCTCTAGTGTGCGCTCTTAGAAGTGAACCAGCTCTAGTCTGCACTCTTATAAGTGAACCAGCTCTAGTCTGCGCTCTTAGAAGTGAACCAGCTCTAGTCTGCGCTCTTAGAAGTGAACCAGCTCTAGTGTGCGCTCTTAAAAGTGAACCAGCTCTAGTGTGCGCTCTTAGAAGTGAACCAGCTCTAGTGTGCGCTCTCATAAGTGAACCAGCTCTAGTCTGCACTCTTATAAGTGAACCAGCTCTAGTCTGCGTTCTTAGAAGTGAACCAGCTCTAGTCTGCGCTCTTAGAAGTGAACCAGCTCTAGTGTGCGCTCTTAGAAGTGAACCAGCTCTAGTCTGCACTCTTATAAGTGAACCAGCTCTAGTGTGCGCTCTTATAAGTGAACCAGCTCTAGTGTGCGCTCTTAGAAGTGAACCAGCTCTAGAGTGCGCTCTTAGAAGTGAACCAGCTCTAGAGTGCGCTCTTAGAAGTGAACCAGCTCTAGTCTGCGCTCTTATAAGTGAACCTTTAACCAGTGCCTTAACCCGCAGAGGGCACATACAGTGTCACTCACACACTGGACAGGCCATGCCTCTTGAGTGCCCTCACACCAACAGACACCAAGGGTGGAACATTTCGGTTTGGTGATAGATTCATGACCCACAATTCAATTCATAAAAATTCTTTAAATTATTTTTGAAATAATTTGAGCTCATATTTGACAGCATGGCACTAGTGCAGTTGTAGAAGATAGTGAGCATTCACATCAATATCACTGAGTTTTCTTCTATTGTCACTTCCCAGTACAACTGTTAAGGATGAGATGATCCCCAGTCTGAACTGGTCAGGCAGGGTTTGGCGAGCGACAGCCTGTCCTGCATGTGTTAAGTGTGAATAACACATTGGAGCTCGGATGAGCTTTGTAGGGATGTTTTTTTTGGAGGATTTGTTCATAGAATCTCATAGTCTCTAGTCGCCTCAAGGAGTGCTCTGATTGGCTCCAGTCATAATTGTCTTTTCATTCACCTTTAACTAAACTCAAACAACTCTCAGCATGTATTTTTTATGTGTGACGATAATGCGCCACAGTTAGCTTCCCTTCACTCTCATAAATCCAAATGTGTGTTTACAAAAGTCCTCTACACACAGTTTAACCACTAGCGCCGCCTGCTGTCAGAAAAAGGCTTGTGTGGTTGGTGCATTTATATGACTGCAGTGAGACAGAAGCCTTTGGACACTAGAGAAGCTCGAGGACACGCAGAGGGACACGTACAGGGACACGCAGAAGGACACGCAGAGGGACACGCAGAGGGACACGTACAGGGACACGCAGAGGGACACGCAGAGGGACACGCAGAAGGACACGTACAGGGACACGCAGAAGGACACGTACAGGGACACGCAGATGGACACGTACAGGGACAGGCAGAAGGACACGTACAGGGACACGCAGAAGGACACGTACAGGGACACGCAGATGGACACGTACAGGGACAGGCAGAAGGACACGCAGGGACACAGAGGGACACGCACAGGGACATGCAGGGACACGCAGAGGGTCGCACAGAGGGACACGCAGAGGGACACGTAGAGAGACACATACAGGGACACGCAGAGGGACATGTACAGGGACACGCAGAGGGACGCGCAGGGACATGCACAGGGACATGCAGGGACACGCAGAGGGACACGCTGTCTTCCTGACTGACAGGAGGGGAAGGTCTCATTGATGAGAAAGAGCCTTTAATGTTCCAGGTCCTTGATGTGTGTGTGTGTGTGCGCGTGTGTGTGTGTGTGTGTGTGTGTGTGTGTGTGTGTGTGTGTGTGTGTGTGTGTGTGTGTGTGTGTGTGTGTGTGTGTGTCTGTGTGTGTGTGTGTGTGTGTGTGTGTATGTGTGTGTGTGTGTGTGTGTGCGTGTGTGTGTGCGCGTGCGTGCGTGTGTGTGTCTGCGTGTGTGTGTGTGTGTGTGTGTGTGTGTGTGTGTGTGTGTGTGTGTGTGTGTGTGTGTCTGCGTGTGTGTGTGTGTGTGCGTGTGTATGTGTGTGTGCGTGTGTGTGTGCGTGTGTGTGTGCGCGTGCGTGCGTGTGTGTGTCTGCGTGTGTGTGTGTGTGTGTGTGTGTGTATGTATGTGTGCGCGCGTGCGTGCGTGCGTGCGTGCGTGCGTGTGTGTGTGTGTGTGTGTGTGTGCGTGTGTGTGTGTATGTGCGTGCGTGTCCACATGAGGCGCGGGTGTGGCCCTCCAGAGCAGAGGGGGGTGCTCTTACAGTTGGTGAGGTCCGGCGGTGCGTAACTGTCGTTGATGAAGACACTGTTGGGTTTGGCCACCTTCAGATACACCACGTCAGGAGTGTTCTTCAGGGCTGTGACGGCATGTTCATGGGTCACCTCCTCCAGACACGAGCTGTTCACCTGCAAGTGCAACACATTTACTACAAGTTTAACTGAGCCTTTTTACAACTAAAGAAATTGGTCTTCAGTCTTGAAATTCTGTTCACAAATAAAATATTGGGAGAGATTATATCACCAACCGAGTGACATGAAAATGACAGTCGCAACTCAAGTTCAAAACCCACATCTGTCATTTGTGGTTTCTTCTGAATTAAAGCAGAACTAAGTGACTTTAGCGACAGAGCTCCCCCTGCAGGTCTCTTATGAAAATACACTGCCAGTAAAAAGATGCCAAAAGCTTTCCTTTTCTTTTTCTTTTTTTTTCTAGGGCTGTAATCGAAAGAAATTCTTGGTCGACTAAAGACCTGCTTTATCGACTGATTTGTCGACTACAAGGGGTGTGGCCATGTTTACGACCCAAACCGCACTCAAAACACCACAACTGCACTGGAAATCATGCTAAAACAACTATTTATGCTGAAAAGTACCAGTAAACAGCGTCTTTATGTGTTAGACGTTTGGTTAAACTCATGATTCACTGTAAAATCTTCAGCTAACCCACTCACTCACGTCTTCTAATTTTTTTCCGTTTTGGCTATTCAACTTATCTTACATAAGATAATGTGCTAATAAGGGCTTGAGTTAAGTAATATTTACTTAATTTTACTATATTTTTAACATCTTAAAATAAGATGATGATGGAAGATTTTATTTTTTCCTTTACTCAATTCGCAGTAGCTTTTTCTTTTACTCAATTCTTCTCAATTTTTATTTTAAGTAAAGTTCCATTGAGAAATCGTTTTCTTAAGACAGTCAGAAAATCCTCAGATCAAGATAAATAATGCTTAATTCAAACACCTAATCATTTAATATTTTATTTAAGATTTATTTTTTATTTTAATCTAGATAAAGTAATTGGTCGACAAATAAAAATGTTGGTCGACGAAAACACCATCAACCGATTAATCGACCAAACAAGGATTACAGCTCTATGTTTTTCCCTTCCTTTTTAAAGAAATAAGGAAGTACAATCACATACAAAATCATTTCATGTCGCCAAATATAAAACGATGGTGAGTCCAGACTAGAGTTCTCGGTCCGTCCTTACCGCGAGCAGCTTGTCCCCGATCTGAAGCCGGCCGTCCTTGTGCGCGGCCCCTCCTTCGATGATCTTGGTGACGTAGATGCTGTTGTCTCCAGGAATGTGCTGGTTCCCCACTCCCCCCGCGATGCTGAAGCCCAGGCCTGAACACAGGACGGGGCCGGGTCAACATCAGCACGCAGGTGTAGGGCTGGGCCATACGGCAAAAAAGGACTGTCCCGATGTTCTTGGGGCCAGATCATGATTTCGATTTGATCACGATCCATGTTCACTTTGTATTTTTCTATTGTCTTTAACAGAGCTGCACCATTTAGGGAAAATATCTAATTGTGATTGTTCTGACCAGTGCCATTGTGATTAGCTTTGCAACTTATGTTTTAATAAAAGGATTCTGTTCAAATTCACATTTTAAACACCACTGTCGCTTTTAGTTGCTCTTTTGTCACGTTCAGTTGTGTGTGTCATATTTAAATGGGAATTTGTCACTTTTTGTTGCGTTTTTGTCGTTTTTAGTCACGTTTTTGACGCATTTTGGTGCATTGAGTCTCGTATGTTGTTTGTTGGTAAGTTTTTGTCGCGTTTGAACGCATTTTATCACACTTTAGTCCCTACGAGGGGCGGCAGTAGCGCAGTAGGTAGAGTGGGCGCCTTCTCATCCGAAGGTCGGCAGTTCGAATCCCACTCCAGACATGGAGTAGTTGAGTGGTCAGATCCCCTGACCCGCAGGTTGGTGGTGCGATTTCAGCTCCTTCAGATGAATAATGCCGTTGTGTCCTTGGGCAGGACACTTAACCCACCTTGCCCCCAGTGTCTGCGTACACTGGTGTATGAATGTGTGAGTGGATGGGTGACTGGTTCCTTGATGTAAAGCGCTTTAAGTGCCTTAAAAAAGGTAGAAAAGCGCTATATAAATGTGACCACCTACCATTTACATTCCAAACTACAGTGTTAGCAGTTTTTATTAAAATCAAAGCAAGACATTTTGTTGTTTGTGGAAGAAATTATTGCACTTCAAAAACTTCAGTCTTTGCGATTCTAATTGCATCCATTAAATTATCGATTTTGTGTCAATTTTGGTTTAACTGTGCAGCTCTAGCTCTTTAAAGTCATCTGCTCAGAGGCTTCAGAGGCTAAACACCAGGAGAAAAAGTGCGTTTGAACAGACAAACAGTGAATCACGATACGACGATTTCACAAAAATAGCCGATTGTCACAGGACGAGCTCACCGTTTGATTGTTATCACCGTATCGCCCAGCTCTAGTGTGGGTTAGGGTTAGGGCGGCTGACCTTTGGGTCCTTTGACCAGCTTGATCTCCATGAGCTTCTCGTTGAGGGCTTTTCTCCTCCTCACGTACAGCCGCACCAGAGAGCCGGCGTCCTTCAGCGCCTCCACGGCCCGACTGTGGCTCACGTCCCGCACGTCCACCTCGTTCACCCGCAGGATCACGTCGTTCACTCTGACCACGCACAGGATTGTACAAGAAGCCACTGCGTTAATATGAACAGTAAAGATCTAGCCTTTGTTAGTATCAAAGTAGAGTTTGACGTTTTGAACATTCTTCAGCCTGACTGCTGTTGTTTCACAGAGGTTTGATATTTCTTGTGCATTCCAGCTGCACCAATCACAGCCGCGTTGAAAGAACAGTCTAAAACAGTCAAGATGGAGGGTTTTCTAGTCCTCTTGGCTCAGTTTTGGAATAAAGCAGCATCTAAAACCACAGATAATTTCAGAGAGAGTAAGTTGAGTGGAAGGACAATGGTTTAATATTTTTAAAACACAAAAATATATTTGGCTTTTGAAAACACTGGGGCTGCAATGGCTAATGGACTAATCATGTCAACACTGTAGTCGTATTTGGATAATGGTAATGTTTCCTCTGCACTAAACAGACTCTAGAACACTAAAGACCATGTATAACAAAGAAGACAGTGGCATTTTTAAAACTAAATATTAATGTTAGTTGGAGCCCAAGAAAACAATGAAGAGTTTTTCACATTTCTTTTTTTCAAAATTGACTTTTCATTTAATCGTTTCATTGTTTTGTGGTTCATTCAAACCTGTACCAGAAAAGGTTCTCAGTAGAAACCTGAGGAAAGCCCTCAGACACAGGGAGAACATGCAGAGCGGCCCAGCACAGGCCACTGTTGTCATAGTAAAAGTGAAACACAGGAGCAGGAGGCAACCTGAGCCCCGCCTGATTTATTCATGCTCCTGTCGCTGACCCTGCCGTCCTGCTCCTGTCAGTGACCCTGCCGTGCTGCTCCTGTCAGTGACCCTGCCGCCCTGCTCCTGTCACTGACCTGAGCCTGCCGTGCTGCTCCTGTCACTGACCTTGCCGCCCTGCTCCTGTCAGTGACCCTGCCGCCCTGCTCCTGTCAGTGACCCTGCCGTGCTGCTCCTGTCGCTGACCCTGCCGTCCTGCTCCTGTCACTGACCTGAGCCTGCCGTCCTGCTCCTGCTGTCCAGCTCCTGTCACTGACCTGAGCCTGCCGTCCTGCTCCTGCTATCCAGCTCCTGTCACTGACCTGAGCCTGCCGTCCTGCTCCCCTGCTCCTGTCACTGACCTGAGCCTGCCGTCCTGCTCCCGTCACTGACCTGGCCTGACTGCCATCCTGCTCCTCCTGTCCTGCTCCTGTCACTGACCTGAGCCTGCTGTCCTGCTCCTGTCACTGACCTGAGCCTGCCGTCCTGCTCCTGCTGTCCAGCTCCTGTCACTGACCTGAGCCTGCCGTCCTGCTCCTGTCACTGACCTGAGCCTGCCATCCTGCTCCTGCTGTCCTGCTCCTGTCACTGACCTGAGCCTGCCGTCCTGCTCCTGTCACTGACCTGAGCCTGCCGTCCTGCTCCTGTCACTGACCTGAGCCTGCCGTCCTGTGCCGCGGCTCCTCCAGGGATGACTTTGGTGATGAAGATACTGGGGTCGTCTCCGATGTGAGGGTTGTCTGTGCCGCCCGCGATGCTGAAACCCAGACCAGAGTTCCCCTGACACAAAACCACAGGAGAATGTTAATAGTATTCTTAAAATAAGAATAAATATGCTTTAGTTTTTTTCTCAACATGCTCAAAGTTGCTTTACAATTTCCTGCATTAGTCATCATTTCTGATCAGTTACACAAATTCATTATGATTTTATTTATTTGCAAATGATGTGCATCTATGAATAGTATTCTTACTATGACAAACAGTTACTCATCATAATATTCTCTCCAACTCCATCTCCTGTATGTGACGTGTGTCTGGGCTCAGTGTGAAACAAAAACTCAATATTTCTTTGAAAATGGACCTGTAGGTTTTATTCAGGGAGAAAACAGTGACCAGGACCAGGGTGAAAAGACTATCCCCGGACTATGAGCTTGGTAATCGTATTTAGACAATAGTCAGAAATGTGTGAAAAGGTGCCTGTAAATATCTGTATTACAGTTTAAGTACTGCATACGACATGATAGGACTGTAAATTAAGACCAAAAAGTGCAGAAATATCACATTTGTTTAAAAGATTACCTAGCAAGGTTGTTAAATTTGCATATCTTCAAAACAACAATTGGATAATACCTATACATTTTGTCCCACCTCTAACCCGAGCCGTCCCAGATCTTGAGGACTTACCCGCTCCAGAGAGATCTCCTCGTACTCATAGTCTGCCTCTGTCCCGTTCACCTGCAACACAAGAGCTGCTTAGCCAGAACATGGTCTAAACCAGATCTAAACCAGATCCAAGCCTGGTATGAACCAGGCCGAGTGGAATGTGTTAAAAGAGAACTCACATAAGGCGGTGTGTCCAGGGTCTCTGTGTTCACCACCACCGGAGGAGGATTCGCCTGGAGAGGGGAAAAAAATTATACAATCACACTGAGCCATCCTGAACCAGACTGAACCAGGACTAAACCAGGGCCTTGTGCTACCAAGCCCAACAATAAACGTAAAAGGCCCACAGAAACACGGATAAAAAAGGAAAACTAACAACAGTATAAATTCAAAAGAAATAAGTAGTCATCAATTTTAAACCTGTGCATTTAAACATTCACACATCAAGTTATTAGAGCAGTAATCGACTAAAGAGACTCTTGGTCGACTAAAGCCCTGCCCTATCGACCGATTAATCGACTAAAAGGGGGGGTGGCAAAATATGTCAAAACTATGAAGTATTTCCATGTATCTGACCCAAACTGCACTCAAAAGATCACAACTGTAGAGGAATTCATGCAAAAACAACAACTAAAGGATTACAGCCCTTCAAGCTATTTATTTCGGTATTAAAACACAAAGCTGAGCGACATGGTGATAAAAATGGAATCATGAGCTGGTCCCTGTGACAATCTGCTGTTTTGTGAAATGGTGGTATCATGACTGAACTGTTTGTCTCTTTAATGCAGCTGTCTGTTCAAACACACTTTTTCTCCTGTTGTTTAGCCTCTGAAGCCTCTGAGCAGATGACTTTATTTACCTCTTAAAGGCCAGGGCTGCACAATTCAACCAAATCCACACAAAATCGCAAATTTAACTGATGTAATTTTTTTGCAATTTCTGAATGGCAATAATTTCTTCCACAAACAACAAAATGCCTTGCTTTGATTTGAATAAAACCTGCTAACACTGTAGTTTGGATTTGAACAAACATGTTCTGAAACAAGCAACAAAGGCGCAACCAAAATGTATAAAAATGCGACAAAAACATGACTAAAACACAACTGAATGTGACAAAATCGCGACTACAAGCAACAAAATTGTTTTTAAAATGTGAATTTGAACAGAATCCTTTTATTAAAACATGAATCACAATGGCACTGGTCAGAAAAATCACTCTGAGATATTTGTCCTAAATGGTGCAGCTCTATTAAAGACAACAGAAAAGTACAAAGTGAACACGAATTGTGATAAAATTGAAATCATGATCTGGCCCCAAGAAAATCGCGCTAATAATTTTTTGCCATATCGCCCAGACCTCATCTAATCAAAATCACCACGCTTGTAAGAACAAACAAAAGGAATTTTTCCCAAAGCGTTCAGTCCTATCGCACACTTTTCACACTCGCGAGACGACAACATCACAGCTACAAGAGGACGGAGAACAGCGACTGGATTAAGCCGAGCAGAGACTGTGCACGCCTCCGCTGCTTTTAAGACTGAGCTGCATTTTGGTTTCGCAAAGACAACAAGCACTTAAGGAGAAAAGGAGACGACAAACAACAATGGAAAGTAGCTCTGCTGAAGTATAGTGTGGTACTCCTCGGGAAATATGAGTACCATGAGTACTGGTCTGACAAAATGACACTCAGAAGTTCCAGGAATTCATCAAAAATAAAGTTCAGTCTGGGCTAAAAACTTCAGAACTGCACTGCCCCACAACGGCACTAGGTACAGAGCTGCAGAATACGCATGTGTTCGAATGCAGACCAAAAACACAGACATAAAGTAGGGCCTTAGTTAAGTGCTTGACAGAACAAGAAAGTGTAAAGACTAAAACGGCATCAAAATAGAAAACACAGTTAAGCTGGTATTCTCTGGACATTTATTATTATTCCACCAGGCAGGTGACAGTGTAGTTCTTTTGAATGAAAGAAGTCACTGAACTGGCTGGGTGATAAAATACAATATGGTGATGAAAATGGAATGGTGAGCTTGTCCCTCTGACAATCTATTTTTGTGAAATCGTTGTATCATGATTAACTGTTTGTGTCTTTAATGCAGCTGTCTGTTCAAACACACTTTTTCTCCTGTTGTTTAGCCTCTGAAGCCTCTGAGCAGATGACTTTATTTACCTCTTAAAGGCCAGAGCTGCACAATTCAACAAAATCGACATTTTAATGGATTCAATTAGCAAATCACAAAGACTGCAGTTTTTTAAGTGCAATAATTTCGTCCACAAACAACAATGTGTCTCGCTTTGATTGAATAAAAACTGGTAACACTGTAGTTTGGATTTGTACAAACAAAACAAACTAAAATTTGTTCAAAAGCGACAAAGACGAGACCAAAAACAATAAAGACGCAACTAAAAGTGATAAAGACGTGTTTAAATATGACAAACACAACTGAACGTGACAAAAACCAACAAAGTTGTGTTTAAAATGTGAATTTGAACAGAATCCTTTTATTAAAACATAAATCGCAAATCTAATCTCAATCGCACTGGTCAGAAAAATCACAATTAGATATTTGTCCTAAATGGTCCAGCTCTATCAAAGGCAATAGAAAAATACAAAGTGAACATGGATCATGATAAAATCGAAATCATGATCTGGCCCCAAGAAAATCGGAACAATCACTTTTGCCATGTCGCCCAGCCCTACACTGAATACAACCTTAGTATCGTGGGCCCTTCGACAAATCTGAGCCATTTCACAATAACATGTTAAATATCACACCATCCCAGATATCATGACAGGCCCATTTGTGTAATAACTGTATGTGGAAATGACATAAATGAACAAAAGACTAGAGACAGAGCAGTGGTCCCCTGGTGACAGAGGGGCCGCTTCTATCCAGGCTGAGCAGTCAATGGTATCGATCAGACCTACATTCATTCAGAGAGAGCCATTCATAACAGTAACACGCCACGACACAACAGGGGTCTATGTACCAGACCACATGTAAGAACATAAAGCACCAAGGGCCCTGAGCCTGCAGGCCGCTTCACTTTGGAGCGGCTCTGTTCATGTCAGTGTGCGTCTCCATGTTCAAACGTCCAAACGTAACAAATGTGAACCGCACCGGTCCATTTGAGCCATCTAAAGTGGACCCTGAATGGGCTGCTGGAACACTTTAGAATGAAATGATGAGACAATAGAGAACGCAGACTCAGGTGAAAACAAGACGGCAAAAAACAGAAACGAATTATTTTTCACCAATCGTTGACTTGATCTTGAGATAAAGTGCCGTATTTCCACTGATACTAATTTATATGTTGAGCCCACATGCTCTACATAATTTTTTTTTTTTAAACAAAGCTAGCACACGTTACCAAGATACGTTTCATGTTTGACTTACAACACTCACTTTGTCAAGACCCAACATATGATATTTCCAATGCATAATAGATCTAACGTTATCCACAGCAAATGCATAAAGAGAAGTTAAACAGAGTGTAGAGGCTTTGCAAAGAAGGGAAATAAATGCAGAAACAGCTGAGACTCCTGAGAACTCCTGTATTTAGCCGTGCACCTTAAGGCCCCCTCTGCATGTACCTGAGCGGGCACCCATGGGACCCAGGGCAGCGCCTCCCTGCGGATGCCAACTTTGGCGGTGCTTTTGGTGGGGCTCTTTTTGACCGAGTCACGCAGAGTGAGAAAGCGTCCACGTGCGCGGCAGGGCACTGTGCAGGCCGTGAACGTGCGCAGCGAGGCGTGCACGTCAGGGTGAGGGTGCACGTCGGGGTGGGGGCGCACGTCAGGGTGAGGGCGCACGTCAGGGTGAGGGCGCACGTCGGGGTGAGGGCGCACGTCGGGGTGAGGGCGCACGTCGGGGTGAGGGCGCACGTCGGGGTGAGGGCGCACGTCGGGGTGAGGGCGCACGTCGGGGTGAGGGCGCACGTCAGGGTGAGGGCGCACGTCGGGGTGAGGGCGCCGGTGCTCAGGTGCTCTGCTGTGTGCACGGGGCGGGTCCGGTGCACGGGGCCTGCAGCGAGGGAGGGAGCGCTCCGAGCCGGGCAGGAGGGCGGCTGCCATGTTGGATCTCATCGCATCACAGCAATGTCCAAGAGCACAAGGGACTGGGTCTAAAAGAGTTTAAACCAGAGCTAAACCAGGGCTAAACCAGAACATAAGCCAGGAGTAAGACTGGGCTAAGGTCTGCATCAGGGTTGACCAAAGACTAATCAAGACTAATGAAGAAGTGAGAGTTAAACCAGGACTAAAACAGGTCTTTCTTAACCACAGCTAAACAAGGACTAAAGCAGAATTTAACCAAGAGGCTGAACAAGACTAAACCAGGATTGAAATAAGATTAAGCGACGAGAGGACGTGGAGGATTTAAACAGAACTAAAGCAGGACTGAACCAGAACTGAGCCAGGAGAGAACAAGGACAGAATCAGGACTAAAATAGTACAAGAACAAGCAGAAGTCCACCGGGCAGCAAAAGTTAACTTGTCCCTAAAGAAAAAAATATTCCCACAAGTCACGACTAAATCCAAATATCCCAAACTGTCCGTGAAACTAAAAGTAGATCCGCGGTTATTCCAGAACATAATCCAGTTGCAGTGACGAATAATCCAGTTTACAATCCAGTATCAGCAGCAGGTGGATCTGAGCCGAGGACGGTCTTGGTTTGCGCCCATCTGAGGGGACCAGGAGGGGGAGGGGCTCAGAGGGGGCAGTGGGTGGTGGTGGGTGCAGGGCGATCTGAGCACATCAATAATGAACAAGCAGACAGTGACAGAGGCTGGGAGTAAACGAACAGGACGATAAACCATCAGCCGTGTACATGCGGGGCTTTACTGACAAAAATAAATAGCTCTGTACTTTTTTTGGAGTATCCTGATAATTATAATCAGATGATATTACGGTCAATCCAACAGAAATGTGTTAAAACATGCCTTTAAAGCAACATGCTGTGACTTTCTGGAGATTGTAAATTGAAAGTTAAACCATACTTTGGAACACTGAGATAGATACGTTTTATGCCATACTGTGGAATATTATAGCCAAAGGAACCACATTTCTATGGAAACAAGCAAGAGGCTGCTCCAGGCCATGTACGAGTCAGGTTTGTGGAGATGCAAGCCCACGCACAGTAAAGATGCTTGTTTTTCTACGCCTTTAAGAGCAATATAAACATCAGATTTATTTATTTATTTATTTTTTTATCTCTTATTTTAGGGGTTTTTTTGGCTAAAAATTGATGCATTGGGCCTTTAAACATATTAGTTGATATTTAATTATTAGACAAAAATGAAATGTCTATAAAATGAATCACAAAAGTGCAGAAATATCACCTTATACCATTTGAAAGTTTACAACAAGACCTTTCAAATTTTTTGTGTCCTCTTTTTTCTGTGTGTGCGCGTGTGCATGTGTCTGTGTGTGCATGTGTGTGTATGTGTGTGCATGTATGGGTCTGTGTGTGCGGGTATGTCTGTCAAAAAAAGACTGATCTTAAAGAGGTAGAAGACTGTGGTTCCCAAAGTCTGCTGTTCTGGCTCCCTCTACTGGACACACTGCTCACAACATGCTGTCAATTCAGACAATTCCCTACACTGTTGCAGTTTTAAGCTTAAGAAAAGAAGAAGAATCCGGGGAGTCCTGGGGACATGTATGTCATGTCATGGTAGTATGTCGCAGACACAGGGAGAACATGCAAAGTCCACAAGCTGCGCTGCCCGCGAGTCGAACCCAGGACCTTCTAGCTGTGATCGAGAGCACTAACCGTTGTGCAACTGTGTCACCCAATGACATGTTTCAAAATTTCCGTAGAGAAACATTAGTTAGAATAAAAGAAATAAACAAAAGAGGAACGACCTGATAAACTGGCTCACTACAGGTGAATCCATCCATCCCTTTATAATACAGTGCTCTCTAATGCAGTGAAGTAAAAGAAAAAGCATCCACCATGGAATTTACAGAAGTAAACTTAACTTTTGTACTGTGTTACTTTCCTTCACTAAAGCTAAAAACAGACCAGGCAAACCCCATCAACCTCCTGACACCAGCAGCCAAAACATGGGGAATGGAGCTCAACCGTAGACACATACATGAGGAGACTGGACGCTCATGTGGTCATCAGTGAATCTCACATCTGAGGGACTCTGAGCCATGCATTTTGATCAAAAGCATCAGTATTAGCCACAAAAAAACACAAATAATACAGAACTGGGATCAACTCTAGACTGAAAAGTAGAAAGTACTTTCTATATGGTTTAAAGGGTTATTTTTTGCAAGTCAATGGTGACCGTTTACCTAAAGGTTTTCAGTTCAAGTCCCAAATGTCTATGTATGAGACAAACAAAATGTATACATAAATTCACTAGAAAAACTATTAAACTGAATTGCTAGAGTCGACCAGAATTCAACATAATTCTTTATCAAATTCATAGCATTTAATACTTTAACAGTTCTCAATCTGTGGGAAATGCTTCTACTTTTTTACTCTTAAATTGCATTTTTAAACGGGTACTTCAAAACTTTTACTTAAGTGTACTGACTTTTACTTGGGGGTTTTATTTTAGGGGTTTTGCGCCTGTATATGTCATTTTACTTAAAGTCTTTATGACAAGTTCTCATTATTTAGTTTGGTGGGAGGGCATATGTAGTAAATCACATTTTTACATTTGTGAAGTTGTAGTTTGTTTTTTTGTTTTTGATAAATAAAAGTTTAAAATTACAGGAAGCAGAGCTGAGTTCTAAAACGGAATTCCTCTGCCTATGTCATCAAAAAGCGACGTACCATTGAAAATAGAGACCGTCAACACTCAACTGTAACTGTTTCTGACAGTTTAAACAGTCATTCAAAATAAAGGTGTTACCAGGTATTACTTGTCAAATCATAATTATTGTGTGATTTATGTGGATTTTGGTCCTTGTTTACAGTCTGGTTGCTAGGTAACAGTTGTGGAATTACCTCCACCTATGTCGTGTATTTGCTGCCCATGTCAACATTATAAACATTACGAAAACTGTCAAACTGGGGACAAATGGGCAAAATGTTTCATAAAATCCTACATATAATCATGTTCATTTTGTTCACTGTGTGTCTAACCTGTCGAGTGGAATTTAAGTAACAAAACCTAGTCATTCTTCCACCACTGGGGCTGATGAATGTCTATGGCACGGGGCTCCTCTACTCCGCTAGTCGTTTTGTTCCACACAGACCACGCACACACTTCGGGTCTCTATGGAAACCGATGCAGCAGCGGCAGAGCCAGATGTGGACAGTAAATGATCTGTGACAGACGGCTGGGCTGTAGACCTCCGTCCAAACTTCTGCTCGTCTGCCTCAGACCTTCCACGCGACCGTCTTCCACCCGGAGACACGGCCGGGTCCGTCGTTCCTCTGCTGCCGTAGCGTGTGGTTAGCCTGTGCCTGAGCCGCGCAGAGCCAGCTGTTGCTAGGCGACCACGGCAGGCATGCTACTGCAGGGGCTCTCACATCTGCCGTGTTTATGCGCCGCATCACGGTTCACCGCACGTCCCCTGTCCTCACCCCAAGGTTAGAGGTTCCACTCCAAACCCGACGATACGCATTGCCGGCTTCCATCGGGCAAGACACCTGGACTGTGGCCTATGTGAGCGGGAGTCGGCGGCCAAAAATACAGCAAATAAATCTTCAAATCCAAAACATGCTAATCATTCTGAGCTTAATTCTTAACATTTCACTCCAGAAATGTTCAAACTACTACTCAGTCTGTCATGAATCAAACTACATTCACTAAGACAACTGCACATCTCTACTCTGGGGCAGGGGGCGCTATAGCCTTCCAACTAGGAGTGCTAGGGGCTGTGACAGTCGATTAATCGAGTAACATCAACTATATTAAAAAAATATTCAGTTGTATTTTGTAATCAGTTACTTCATTATCTTTGTACAGACTTTGGATAATTTCAGATTTTGATCAATAACACACTTCACTCATAAATATTCTCAATCTAGAAGCCTTCAGTCGCCATATTTCAACCTCTATTTTGTTGATAATATAGTTTAAAAGTCTCAATGTACCATATAAATAGTCGCTTGTCTACTGTAAAAATGTATTGCAGATTAGTCAACTAGTAAAATAATTGTAAGCCTTTCCACACAAATCAAATATAAAAAGTACAATTTTCTGGATGATCCACAAGATCAAGAAAAAGAAGAAGAGTTCAGCACTGGATAGTTTGTTTGGAGTTTTGAGAAGCCATCGTTCAAAACAGCAATTCCACAATGACGGCAACAATTTATAATAAATTAACTAAAAACTCGTGATGCCAAAACAGAACGGCACAATCGACACGTCCAAATCTGGTCTTGCCCTGTTCTTTTGGCTCAAACCTCGTGTTTCGTCAGGTCTTGTGGGGAATGTGTTGGTTTGTGAAACTGTCATTGTCGTTGATTTGAAATTTTGATATTCATGACGATAAAAACACGAACTAAGTGAGAATCATGGTGGACAAACAAGTGTATAAATTGCATCGTGTGGTTGTCGGTTCTGTTGTTTAATGTTGGAATTCATGAAGAAAAATAAAGATACAGGCATTTCAACACCACAGCGCGATTACAGTAAAATGACCACAAATAAAACATAACTATCTTAAGTTATGACATTGTGCAATTATTCATTCCATTGTTTCATTTTGGAATTTGTGAGCTTGGAAAAAAAAAAGAAAAAAGAGGAAGAAGGCACTGACACCACTGGTTGAGCCCAATTACAGGAGAGATGAAGATGAAATGTATAAAACTCAAATTGAGTAAAATAATGAAACGTATTTTATGACATTGTGGAATGCTCCGTTTTGATGTTTCATTTTAGAATTCATGAGCTTGGGATAAACAAAATGTTAAAAAAAAAAATAGGATGAGGACATATCAACACGACTGGTTTAGTGCATTAACAGGAGAAGAAAGCACAAAATACGTAAAACTACAAAGCGTATCTTAAGTTCTGACATTTATTGCGATCTTTAAATTCGGAGCGTATGAGCTCGTAAAAAGCCGAGGATGCAGGCATATCGACACCACTGGTTGAGCGCAATTACAGGAGAAGATTAAAGTGTAAAAAACACAAATTGCGTCCAACAACAAAACGTACCCATCTTAAGTTATGACAATTGTTCACTCCGACGTTTCGTTTTTGGAATGTATGAGCCAAGAATGCAGGCACCACTCGGTCCATGTGCGTGAGGAGCAGATGAGATGTTGACTTGTGGAATGAATGACGCAGGAGAAGAGCGCTGTCTGTGGTGGGTGGGCGGCTGGGGGGGACGGACACCTACCAACAGGAGGCGCCGGTGGAGTCGCTTGGTCCTCCGCAGGGTGCCCATGATGCGGCGGCCCATCTTTTTGGCGTACCACACGGAGTTGAGCATGCTGCGTGTGGCTAGCGTGTGTGAGCGGGCTTGCTGCACTGACGCCGGGGGAGAGAGAGCGAGGAGGAAGAGGAGGAGTAGGAGGGGGCCGCGGCTCGTCTCCCCCTGCCCCCCGCGGCGGAGGATGAACCAGCACAACACGGCGCTCGCAGCGGCAGCAGCCAGGCGATTGGACGGCTTGGCGGGCGAAGAGGGAGACGGCAGGGGAGACGAGCCGGTGCGTTCGTGGGCGGTGGGGGGAAGGCTGTGGTGCGTTTAGAGGTGTCGGGGCAGAACGCGCTCTTCCTTGCGATGCTTTCAGAGGCAGGAGGATCTGGAGGTGCCTTCAGAGGCAGTAGGGGAGAGCAGGATCTCCCCACGGTGCATTCAAAAGCAGTGGGATATGGACGTGCATTCAGCGGGAAAAAAGTTTTAGAGAACAAATATTCTGCTACAGTGACTTTTTTGAGCTTTTAATCATGTTCTAACAATGTTCCGTCATCAAAAACATACCTGAAGTATCTTTCAGTTGCATTCACGCGGTTTTGAGGAATGTTTATTAGAAAATCCTAACCCCTTCGAGTGTCAAACACACTTCCTGCTGAACTTCTGGGATTTTTGTATGTATCTTCAGACTTCATACATCACTTTCTGAGAATCTTTTGCTGTTTTAAGTCCTTAAATCATCGCCAGACTCAATCTGAGCATTTCTGCCTCTAAACACAATAACCACTGCAGCAAATCCACACAATGATGTCTTTTCAGCGCTAACTTCACTAGACTGTATATAGCACTGGCGCCATCTGCTGGCTGGATGCACTCAGTAAGTGTCATTTCATAGTGACTGATAACACGGGTAATAGAATGAAGAACCTTTTATTAAAAACATGATATGGTAAATTTAAGGTACTCCAGAGTATGTTTAAAGGCTAACAGGAATATGAAAAATGCAGAAAATGTTTCCTTTAAGAGTGATTACATTTGCCACTCATCTAAGTACCGTCTAAAGTTCATCTGACAGAACTGGTCTGACGGAGCAATGGAGTCTTGTCCACAGGAGAATAAAGATAACTGATGAAGTTTCTTATTTATTCTATGAGATTTGTTATCAGTCACTATGAAATGACACTTACTGAGTGCATCCAGCCAGCAGATGGCGCCAGCGCTATATATAATCTAGTGAAGTTAGCGCTGAAAAGACATCATTGTGTGGATTTGCTGCAGCAGTTATAATTTTTAGACGGCAGAAATGCTCAGAACGAGTCGGGAAATGATTTAAGGACTTAAAACAGAGGTAGATTCTCAGAAAGTGACGTAGATGACCTGAAAATACGTCAGAAATTCCCGGAAGTACAGGAGGAAGTGTGTTTGACACTCAATGGGGGGAGGATTTTCTAATAACAAAACAGCGTGAATACAACTGAATGCTACTTCAGGTGTGTTTTTGATTTGATTTTTGGAACATTGTTAGAAAATTGTTTAAAGCTCAAAAAAGTCACTGTAGCAGAATATGTGTCCTTTAAACTGAGGCATCAATATTTGTCAATGTCAATATTTACTGGGTTGAACTAAGTGAAAATGAAAACCTAATTAGAGTTTCGGTCATTATCAGAAGGCAAGCAATTGATCCCCGGTCGCAGATTTCCAGTATCAGCACCAATACTGGTATCACTACATCTCTAAAATGTCCAGACAGAATGGCCATAAAAGGTCCATTCAAATGTTGTGAATTTTATACTTATTTTTACTTGTGGGTTTGGAGCACAGTTCTCCTTTATAAAAGTGCTTGACAAAAAGGAATAAATTAAGAAAAAAATATTTTAAGGGTCGTATTGAGTTATCATTAGCAAAGTAGCTTATATTTCTACACTCAGTGTGCAGAAATCAGAGGCCTGTTGGACAAATCAGAGCTGTATTCAAAGGTATCACCCAAAACAAGGCCGTGCTTCCTGGACTTGAATCGGCAAAAGGCAGAAAAGTGATTCGGTCGACAAAAGGCAGTCAGCTCAGGACTCTGGCAGAAGGACGAACAAACCAAACAGAACATGGAGACATATGGAACTCCAAAAGTCCAAGAGCCACCAGCAACACTTCATCAGGAAAAAGACAAAAGCTGTGAAGTGAAAACACTGACTGAGAAGTGGAGATGGGCAGATGGCAAATATCCATGTCTCCCACTAGCTAGGTTTAAATAATACGGTCTCATGAATGAAAATAAATATGTTTTCTGAAAGTAATTACAGCCACCTCAAACCTGTCCACAAGAGGCAAATAAATTAAGCTTGTTTCACATAAACACAATTTGAAAACAACTAAAGTTGCTCACAAATATTTTAAATAGCTTGAATTATGCACTATACATGACAAAGGAGGACAAATTCAAATTCATCAAGGTAAAATTCAAGAAATAAAAGGGTATTCTAAAATATACTGTACTACTATAATATGGGGATTCTAAAAAATTATACATAGAAATGGCCTCTTAACAGTGATCTACCACAAAACAATAACCAGCACCAAACCAAAAACCAAATTTCAACTGGCCCTGATCCACCGATTTCCTTTAGAACACTTTGGCTCGGTTTTGTTGATGACAGAATACATGTTGCCCATCAATACAACTGCTGTTATGATTTTGGGCATGAAAATTAATTGAGTTGAATTTCTGTGCTTGAAGTAAAATTAAGTAAAATTTCAACCTTATTAAACGTCTTTGTCAGTCTGTGTGGTGGTTTCAAATGTATTTTACGGGCGTTTGAAGCCCCCGTCGCTGCCCCCTATTGTCTGTGTGAAAAACCAGCCATGCCACTTTCATAACGCCGACCCGAAGACAACTCTTCTGAGAAACCATGGCTCTCTTTTTTATATTTGGCCACATGAAATGTTTTGTATGTGACTGTACTTCCTTATTTCAATAAAAAGGAAAGGAAAAAAAAAAAAAAAGCTTTTGCCATTATTTTACTGGGAGTGTATTTTCACAAGAGACATGGCTAAAGCTAGAGAAAACAGGACACTATATCTGGTTTATAGTCCATAGATAGATACAGATTATATGATAGGCTTTTTCTGCACTTATTTTACTGTCTCTTAATGTAATGCATTATATTTGCACTCATTGACAAAATGAGTGCAGTGCGTCGATAAACAGGAAACATCTGATGCTAACATGTGCTAGCTTTGTTTTGCTAAGCCTGTAGGCTCAACATAAGTTAGCATCAGTGGAAATACGGTGATGGTTTGTCACAAGATCAAGTCAGTGTTTGGTGAGAAATTATTATTTTCTGTTTATATCTGCTTTTTGCATTGTTTAGAGCCTGTGTTCCTTCTCAACCAATCATCTGGCTCAAAAACTTTCCAGGAGCCAAAAGTGAGCCATTCCACTTTGGAAGTTAGTACTTCTCACGGCCCGCTTTGGATCTAAAACGGGCCGGTACGATTCACTAAACACCGTGGGGACACTTCCAGACCGCAGCCACTCCAAAGTGAATCAGTGGGACCACAGCAATAGAAACAACTTCTCGACAGTGAAGTACCACAACGAAGAACAACCAGCACCAAACCAAAGCCAAAGTGAGCCAGACCAGACCAAAGTGAGCCAAACCCAACCAAAGTGTGGCCAGAGTGGGCCAAACCACACCAAAGTGAGCCAAACCCAACCAAAGTGTGCCCAGAGTGACCCAAACCCGACCAAAGTGGGCCAGACCAGACCGGTGCGCCGTCACCCATCCTGCCGGTCCCTACAGAGCTGAGGGAGGCGGGGTTTACCTGCACAGGGGGGTACGGGTTGGAGGAGCAGGAGGGCAGTGGGCTGTCCTGTGGCTGTGGGGAGAGGGTGGAGGCGGGGGAGGGGGGGTCCGCTGCTCCTGACACCGAGCCCTCGAGCGAGTAGTCCAGAGCCGAGACCACCTACAGGGGGAGCACACTCACAGCTTCAGCCCCGGACCTGCCATCAGAGGACAGGAGCCGGGGAACGACACAGGACGTGCACCGGGAGCATGCACCAGGAGGACACTGACGAGGACACGGTTAACACTGAAGTATACATGATGCTTCTTCATTAATACATGCAGATATTCCTAGCTGGCGGTGTTACATTTAAAGTCATGCAAAGTGTTGAGTAAGTATGTAAGTAGGGCTAAATAATTAGTGGAAGAACAATTAAAACTGCAGTCGGGCACTTGACAGCCTTTTCTTTAGTTTGATCACTTTACTGTCTAAATGATGTTTTTCTTTCTCCAAACAAAGAGTGAACAAAAATGTCTTCTGTAAAGTACACATCGTGCACCGACCATCGTGTGACGCTTCTGATGAAGGTGGAAGTTACCATTGACCAATTTGTCAAGGTAACGTCATCTCTTACCTCGTGTCTGATTTAGAAGAAATAACAAAACTATTCTAATTAAGATGACGAAGTTAAATATACTTAACTTGTTCATTGTTTTGGATTTTTAATAGAAAACACCAAAATGTCCTCCAAAAACGAGTCACATGTGTCAGAGACAGTTAAAGTGCGTATGACAGGTTTTTATGATTTTCTCATTTTTGACTTTATTCAGTCTATTAATAACTCTTGTAAATATAAATCATAGTTTTACACCAATCAGATAGCTGTTTGGGAAGAAAAGTTGAAAAATATATAGAAAGTTACAGGAAGTAAACCAACTGATGACAACACACTGTGGAGATGAAAGTTATGCACAATTTACGCAAAATAAACTACTTTTTGCCACTTTAAATATTGATTCAACAAAATTAAGGTGTTCACGTGTATTTCTATTTGTCCAATACAAAAATCTGTGACATGAGAGGACATTATGCCCAGTACAGAGGATGGTGTCTTGGTAATTTTCTAGTGTGACGTCGTCATTTACAACCAGGAAGTACAATTAAAAACCTTAAAAAATAATTAAACTGGGGTAAAATTTGTAAAGATTGTAGAAGCATTTGAAATATATTTATCTTAAGTGCATTTTAGTTATATGAGTAGTCCAACCTGTCAGAGGCACTTTAAAAATATAGCATAAAAGACAAGTATGTGTGCATTCTTTACCTAAATGACACGCTTATATCTCCTTAAATCTAGAAGATAGAAGTAGTTTATTGCTGTAATCTAAAGGGTGTCCTGCGTGCGGATGGGGACGGACAACTGTTGAATCTTGGCATCAGGTGAAAGAAAAAACATCGGACTATTCCTAAAGCAAATGGTTTCAGAAACTAGAAATGCCGAAAAATGAGTAGGATTAGTGCAAAGCTGAAACGTACACACGCTTTCAAAGAGCACACATTTACTGTTATGGTGTTGGTTATTGGATGCACAGGGTCAAAGCTTAGACCGGACCGAGACAGGACCATGACAGGACCATGACAGGACCATGACAGGACCATGACAGGACCATGACAGGACCATGACAGGACCGAGACCGGACCAAGACCGGACCAAGGCCAGGTCCAAGGACAACAGTCAAAAGCACAGAGTGGAGGCCGGAGTCACACAGAGCACTGCAGACTGGACGAGCCATGGACACAGCGGCGGCCATGATTGAGAGATCATGTGACAAAAGACAAGCTCCGCCTCCATACTCACGATACATAAACAAACAGCTATTCATCAAGTGTTTTTGTTTGTAAAATCAAAGCACATTCATTTAGTATGTCACGTTAGTCAGAGGTAGACTACGGTGGCCCAGAGGTGCAAAACAAATTTACATCAAAACTTTATTAAGTAGAAAAATGTTAAAATGTTTTCCGCTTTAGTTAAAATGTATTCTCCTTTTATTAAATTAGTATGATTACTTTGTTCTGTTCTGTTGTTTTTTTTGTAAAAATGTTTTGATATTGATTTTAATTTGTTTTGCACTTGCCCCTGTAGCAGACATTAGGGATGGAACAATTCAGTGCAGTTTGGAACCAGGTTTGCACTTTTCATTCTTGATATAAGAAATATTTTTTGAGTAAAACGAAATAAGAAATTGTTAAGTAGACACTATTGGATTTTATTTTATTTTGTACTGACGAAACTACAAACGTTTAGTGCCCAATATCTTATCTTTACATTCATCAGTGGACATGTTTTTTAGCTTCTGACAGAAGAGAACAGCAGCTCATTAAGCAAATTTGATTTTTTACACAATTTTCTAATATTGCTCCCTCATCAAAAACATACCTGGAGTTGTATCTAGCTTCATTGTTGTGTTTACTGAAGACACTTTTAGGTAAGACAATATCCATGGCTAAAAGCAGCAAACTGTCCCATCCCTAGTGGAGGTGAGTGACAGTGGTGGGAGAGTACCTTGATGGGGGAGATGTGTGCGTGGGACACGTATCCATGCACGCTCTCCACTTGGGACAGGCTCTTCTGGGACACTTGGACCAGCTCTGGACTGTCCTCCGGGAGGGGAGGGGGGCTGTGGTCCTGCGGCGTGTCCTCGTCCTGCTGGCCGTACTTCTGCACAACAAAGAGCAAAAGTGTCAGTGACGCTTTTAAATCCAGTTCAATGCTTAACCCTTTAATGAGTCATTTTGCAAATATATTCAAAAATATTTGATAAGATAACTTTACTTCCACTGGACCCAAAACAAGGCTGCATTGTTTTCTGATAGTGCTTAACATAAGTGTACTTTTGTATTTGTCGTGTGCAACACCAGGAACACAGCAGAACACTTTTGTCTTAAACACAACAGAAATAAATCATGAAACTGCATTGAAACAGTTATCAACTCTTGTTTTGATTGATGTTACAGGTTTATCTTTACTGTCCAGACTAAACCAAGTCCAAATCAGGTCAAAATCAGAACTGGATCTGGCCCCAAGGCAGAACTAAACCAGGTCCAAAACAGGACTACACCATTGTAAAAGCCTGGCTGACCCATGCATCAAAAATGACTGAAATTAGTTTTTGAAATGGCATTCAAGTTCAAAATGATGGGGAATCTTGTTGTATGTAATTTGAAGCCCACTGGAACACAATATCCCCAATTGGGACAACGCACAAAAAAATCATTTAGTTAAAGTCTGTATGACTTTCTCGTGTTTTATTATTATTACTTAGTTTGGCGTGACAGTTACAGAGCCCCATATGGGCTGAATCCAGAGAAACTACCCCCAAAGTATCCAGAGGTCCTGTGAATCTTTCTACCGCTCTGAAGGCTAACACTCACGTCAAGTACGAGCCCACGTGAATGCTGCACCTTGATCTATGAGACATGATCGTCTCCAAAACCACTGTTGTATGTCCTATCCTGCACGGAGCACTCACCAACACTCTGCGCAGCGCCGTGCGTCTGATCATAAAATTGTGTCGAATTTTTTGCAGTAGTTTTGTGCATAATAGTAATTTGAGATGGACTCAGCACTTTTCTATAAACCTTTTTTTTAATCTAATGAGCATCCAACTTATTATTTATCCCAGTTATTTCCAAGAAACAACGTGTGGACAACGACCCCTTGATTGAAACGAGCATAACACAAGCACAAGCCTTCACTGCTTATCCTTTTAACACAGCCCTCATAGACAGTAGCAAATCATAACAGTTGAATGTGCAGAAACTCGCCCTCTTCTGGTGGACCTAAGCTAATGCAGCTCACATGCACTAAACTGACAGCTACATTCAGCTGGCAGCCCACACAATCACCACAGCACAGGTCTAATGTGAAACGAGCACAACTAGACTGAATATTCTCTGGAACACTTCACCAGAGAAAAGCTGGACGAATCACAACTGAACCCATTCAAATGTCAATATTATTCCCTGTAATCCATTTCACATATATTTTTTAACTGTTGATATGGTGTGTTGATGTTTATTGTGAGGTGTCCATGGGTGTCTTGAAAGGCAGCATAAAAAAGGGCTTATTATTTGATTATATTTATTACCATTGGTGAAGAAAATTGCAATGTTTTCTTTCTTCTTCTCCCACATATAATTGCCAGTACATTTTTTGATCATAATATATCAGTTCACTGTGCATATTTATATTTAAGACTGAAATTTGAACAGCTAAATGAATTCCAAGAATCCCGTGCATTTCCGAACACTTTAGTTGAGTCTAAATGACATGGTTAGCAGGTTTGGGTTAGGCCGGTTTCCACGGTGATTAGATAACATGAGCTTTACTATGCGTTTGGGTGAGTGTGTGCGCGGCTCTGTAGGAGGATGCCTCGCCCCCGTCTGGAAGCTGCCTGTAGCTGCTATAAATAGACAGTGGAGTGGGGGATCCGTCCAGCAGAACGCTCAGAGGACGCGGAGGACGAGGCATGAATCAAGATGAAGAGACCAGCAGCCAGCAGAGCCCATCTGGGTCAGAGGCAGAGTGTTGACCAGGAGCAGAACGCAAACTCGGCTCTCCTCACGACTTTAAAGATCAAGTGATTTTGACCCATGCCAGAAATCCCTGGGTTACGTCAAGACGAAATAACAAGATAAATATTAGACAAGTGAACATTTAGCAAAACTATGGATCAAAAGTATCCTTACACTAACCTTTGTATTCACTTTCAGAGTAACGTTTTAAATTTGTATTATTATAATGAGTATGGCAGAGATAAACAATCAAAACTAAATTCAGAACTAAACCAATCCTAGCCGATGCAGACCAACTCTTGCGTGACTTCATATTATAGTTTATGAACTGAGCAGAGTGTTTTTATCAGACCTTGACAGATAAAATAGAGCTGCACTCTGCTGCCTTCCTCAGAAGTGTCACGTGACTGTGAATCGGGATGAGAGGGCGTACAAACTCCTAAGATAGAGTAGTGAGGAAGGACTACAGATGTCACAGCACTGACACTTCTGACTAGGGCAGCGGAGTGCAGCCCAAACATGTCCAGGTACAGTCCACACCAAAAGTTTAAGACCAGTTGAATAAATGGCAACAGTCACATTTTGCATGATTGGATCTTAACAAGGTAGAGCTTTAATATGCAACAAGAAATGGGAGTGAAAGTTTGAGTGAACATTTTATTGAGAACAAAAAAATAAACTGAAATAGCCTGTTCAGCAGCCTGTTTATCCT
Organism: Rhinogobius similis; assembly: GCA_019453435.1. Classification (NCBI taxonomy): domain Eukaryota; kingdom Metazoa; phylum Chordata; class Actinopteri; order Gobiiformes; family Gobiidae; genus Rhinogobius; species Rhinogobius similis. Next base: position 35,310,455 of record CM033632.1, read on the forward strand.
AAAGACTGTTCAGCAGTCTTTAAAATGTTCTCTTTTTGAACGTGGTTGGGTTGTTGAGCTGCATAAGCAGGGCCTCTCTCCATCACTGCTGAGGTGGGACACAGTAACAGTCATTTGGAATTTCTTAAAAGATCCTGAGGGTTATGGACCAAAATAGTCAAGTGAAGACCCAAAAAAATGACACCAGCTCTGAGCCGGAGGATCCAATTAGCTGTCTGTCAAGACACTGGATGATACTCGACCCAAATGAAGGCTGTTACTGGTGCGACTGCAGCCCAATAACATCAGACACATCAGACACTGAAAAGGCCTCGTCTCCTTGAACGCACAGAACTGCAGCCTGGACACCAAACATGGGACATTGAAAGGTGGAACATAACTGGCACGACAAGCAGATCCACCTGAGATGTTTTCTACGCTCCACAGGGAGGGGGCGCCATAATGCTCTGGGGTGCTTTTTCCTTTAGTGGAACAATGGAGCTCCAGGTGGTGCAGGGGCCCCTGGCTCTGTGCAGATGTTGCAGAGAGCATCTCTCATGACTGAGGGCCTCGTCTGCGGAACCACTGGGTTTTTCAACAGAACCACGCTACAGTTCACAAAGCCCCAGGACAAAGGACTTCTTCAGGAGAAGAACATCCCTCTTTCGTCCTGTGTGTTCCCCTGAATAAATCCAACTGAGACCCTTTGGAGACGGACGGCAAGGGAAGTTTACACAAATGGAGCACAGTTCAGACAGTAGATGTCCTTCATGAGGCCGTCTGCACCACTTGGACAAATGTTTCCTCTGACCTCCTGGAAACACTTGCATCAAGAGCCACAAGCAATTTCTGAAGTGATCAACAATAACAGTGACACTACTCATTACTCAGTTCATGTTCGGGACATTTCGGTTTTGAGGAGGTTTCAGGTTTTTTGAGGTGTGATCCTAAACTTTTGATCAACTGCAGAACTCCCTAGTTCCGTTTAATTGCTGTCTTCAATAAAATGTTCTGAAATTTACAAATCATGCAAAATGTGACTTTTACCATTTATTCAACTGGTCTTAAACTTTTGATCGGGACTGTATTATACAACCACAGATTTGTTCATGAGAAACCTGTATAATTATATCAAGAGTCCTATGAACCTAATCAGATTATCTTGCATGACTTTACTTTCAGTCCCAAACAAGAGTATAAAGTGATGTTTCTGTACTTTTGTGGTTAATTTTATGGTTCATTTATGTTTTGTGCGATACCCGAACCAGGACATTTACAGCATTGTTAAAAGCCATACCATAACTTTCTGAAGGTGGCACATTCCATGGAACTAGACATACTTTGGAACATTCTTAAAATAGCTGTATGCCATACTGTGGAATATTACTGCCAAAGCAGAAGGAGGCTCCTCCAGGCCAAGTACAAGTCAGGTTTGCGGAAATGCAGCCCTCTCACAGTTTCAGAGCAATAAAACCCATCCAAAATGAAAAAAAAAATCATGCTTTTATTTAAGTATATTTTTTGGCAAACAAGTTACATACTGGGGCTTTACAATATCGTCCGAATATTGTCATTAAGATCGTTTTATTAAAAAACATTATATAATATTTTTGTCAATATTGCTCACCTCTAGTGACGACTAGAGTTTTAGAGGCGCCCACACACTGCTCCGTGCACAATTAACACACAAGCATCACGCCCAAAACTGGACCAAGACCACGGCACCCATCTGACCCCTCCTCACCCTCCTCACGCTCCTCACCCCGTCCTCACCCACCTTACATCCGAACATGAGGGAGATGGTGCTGTTGGTGCAGGCCACTTTGCAGTGACACAGCATCGGGCACATACATGTTAGCGGTCGCGGGCCGGGGCTTAGCGGCTGCTTCTGGGGGCTCTTTTTGGGGGGGTTGCTCTTGGACGATCGCCTCCTCCTGCCCCCTCCTCCCCCTCCAGCGGCCCCCCCCTCCTCCTCCGCCGCCCCCTCTCTGCCTCCTCCTCTCACCATCCGCCCTCATTCCCGGACGCGCTCCATTCCGGCGTTAAAAAAACCTCGGCGGTGCTTCCCCCCGCTCTTGCACAGTCCCGCTGGTCAACTCGCGGTTACGGCTCGTCCACTGGAATCTCTTTAACAGCCGCCCTCCTCCTCCTCCTCCGCTCCTGGACGTTTATTTATAGGCCGCCCCCCTCTCTCGGAGCTCCGCCTCTTGTTAAAGCTCTTCCGGTTTGTTTGGCTCGTCGGAGTCCCAGGGTCTGGTTAACCAAGAGGCTGCGGTGGTGTGTGGGTGGTTGGGTGCATATGGGTGGGTGAGGGGGGGTAGCGATGCCCCCCGGGAGATCACAGAGAGGGAAAGAGGATGGGGGGGGTTTGTCATGCACACACAAGATGCTCTCCAAAACAGTCTGACGCTGAAGAGGAGAGACATAGCAGTTCAGATACTCCAAATGGATGTGCACTGAGTGGGTTAGCGATATTGGCAACAAAAAGGAATCAGGGTTTTTTTCAAAACAATAACCAGATTATATTTGTTACGATGCATCAAAAGCATCAAAGATGGGCTAAAATGTGTCTGTTGAGGTTCAAGTATTGCACAAATCAGTAAAGAATCTGTAAAATGAAATGCAAAATATCACGTTATCTTGATTGTGATTACACTGCTTTTTCCTTTTCTTTTTAAATAAAACTTCTTGCAGCTTTATGATCTTTTTTTAAACTAAACACTAGATCAAATGTTTTGTTTTGTATACTAAACTGGTTGTGAATTGCTGAGGTTGGACAAAAGTATTAAAAAGTATAATTAAGGAAAAATATACAACGTAGATTATTGCTCATTTGAAATATTTGTAATTGTTTGGCTTTAATAACCAAGTCAAATGACACGGCACACTCCTTGAGCTGAGCTCCAGGCTCACGAATTAAAGCCTGGCTATGTCCAACCAGCTCTGTAGCAAACCCCTCTGGTTGCAGGGGCGGAGTCACACTGCTCCTTATACCTCCTGACTCCGCCCTCACTCTCCCCTTTAGTCCTCCTGATTCCGCCCCTCACTCTCCCCATTAGTCCTCCTGACTCCGCCCCTCACTCTCCCCATTAGTCCTCCTGACTCCGCCCCTCACTCTCCCCATTAGTCCTCCTGACTCCGCCTCTCACTCTAGTCCTTTCAGTGGAGTCCTGCCCCCGAGTTCCAGGTGTAACTTGGAACTATATCTGTGCTATTTGTGCTAATTATCCTCTTTAAATAATGTAACAACTGGCCATTTTGGAGTGTCCTCAGCAAACTTCTGATCCGGACAAGACTTGGGGTCTTTCGATGGCAAATTCCCCACAGTAAAATCAAGTGTAAATAATATCCTTCATCTATTCATCGTCTTACACTTATCCAGGGCCAGGTCGTGGGAGCAGCAGTCTAAGTAGGGATTACTCGACTTCCCTCAGCCCAGACACTTCCTTTAGCTCTTCAGGAGAAACCCAGAGGCGTTCCCAGAACGGCCAACAACACCAGTTTCGTCGCCCAGATTGCCGTCATCAGGGCCTCAAGCTGGAGCCAGGCCTGGGACCCCAGCAGGGTCTGGATGAACGACATGGGGTCGTCCTCCCGTGGACCCACCACCTGCAGGAGGATACGTAAGGGGCCGGTGTGGCGAGATCTGGGTGGCAGTCAAAGGCAGAGGCCTCAGCGACCAGATCTCTGGACACACAAACTAGCTGCAGGGACATGGTCCACGGAACTTTTTACTGTTATTGTGTAATTTCATCAGGCTTTAATCATGCATGATATGCCATAGCATCTTCAACAATAAGTGTCCAGCTACTCAAAAAGCGTTGAGTATGTATATGTTATAACTTGCAGCACTGAAAGACTGCAACTCATTATGTAATCGATATTCTAGTTTTACACACAAAACAGCCATTTTGATATCTTGTATGATAAACGGTGCACCACTGCTTAAAGCCTTCTGCTTCTTCAGAGAGTTCTAATTACTGCACTGTCACTGTTACATCCTGCTGTCACTCAGAGCGTGACAGAGGCCGACCAATAGCTGTACTGGGTGGGAAAAAGTGTTTGTAGTATAGTGCAGTACGAAGTACGAAATGGGGGCGAGACTGGGGGAGGACATGCAGCAAACTGTCAGAGTCAGACTCGAACCCATGACGCTGTGGCCCACTCACATGGCACTCGACCAATGAGAGGCACTTTTTTGTAATTTTCTTGTAATGCTAACCTATATATTGACCTGCATGCTTAGCAAAACAAAGCTAGCATAGCACACGTTAGCATCAGCTTCTTCCTGTTTATCAACGCACAACACAAAATACGATATTTCCAGTGCATAATCTAACATTATCATATGCAAATGTATTTCATAAAGAGAGGTTAAAACGTGGTGTAGAGTCTTTGCAGGGAAGGGACATAAATGTAGAAAAACTGAAGATGAACAGGAAGTAGTTTCCGGTTTACTCTAGCTTTAGCCCATAGAACTATAATTAAAACTGGAAGATGAACCCAAAATGGCGCCCTGTTTATCCCTGTGGCCTGTGCTCATTGGCGCATGACCCCAAAAAAGTTATTTACTTCCGCGTTACTTCCTGATACGGAGGCTGCCATCTTTGCGTTATGAAGGCTGACATCTATGCTTTAGGGCACCACGTGATGACAATCCCCCATGATGCTTTGAGCGACGGGAGCGATCAAGCAGCTGTTAACGTTAGCTTGTGATTGTAATTGTATTCTTCATGTTAGGCCAAATGTGAAGCATCTGAAATGAAATAAAATACAACTCACAGGTATCGCTAGTCTAGCCATGTCACGAGCTTCTGTTTGTATCGTCCGACGCTCGTTCACGTGACTCACACGTGTTTGGCGTGACGTCACTTCATATAAAAACGGTAATTTGGCTATTTTAGAAACGGTAGAAAAGAACATTTCCTTATATTTTATTTAAATACCGATAATAATTAAGCACTGTCTGCAATTATAATGTGCAATTTTAGAAAAAAGGCTGGGCGTAAGAGGCTGCAGTACCTCACACGGCCACTAATCAATCTGGGACACGGACAGAGGGGGCGTGTCTTATCCAGTTCACTTGATAGATCCATGCTTTAGCCATGTCTCTCAGCCACAAACCTGATTAAAATGTATAATTCAGGCACAATTTGGATTGTATTAATTAACATTAACATTAATTAAACATTAGTTATGTCACGCAGAGCTCTGTGAGCTAAGACGCAAGCATGGAAATGTATTCCACCATTAACAGAACCGTTCCAAAGCTCTCCAAGGCAACGCCATCTGAGGGAACTGGGACAGTCCAAACACGGCTAAGGTCATATCGCCCCAAGTCCTCCACCACCTGGCCCTGTCCTACACCTGACACACCTGGTCCACCACATTCCATCTCCTCCCACAAGACCAAGCTCTGGACTTCAGAAGCATCTCCATCTCTCCCATCACCACTGAAAAAACAACCCATCTGTTAACGTGTTTTTTTTTTTTTACAAAAGTTAATCATCATTTCAAGTTAATCATTGTGTGCAGTTCTTTTCCCAAACTGCCTTTTATTTTATATTTTTTCCCCAGTTACAGAAAATTGGGAATTCATCCCGCACCACCCCAACATCGTGGTCTCGAATTCCGAACCACCCCAACATCACACGATCTCTCTGGGTGGAGTCTGCATGTCCTCCCCGTGTTACCGTGGGTTCTCTCCGGGTTCTCCGGCTCCTCCCACCGTCCAAAGACATGACTGTGTTCAGGTTAATTGAGAACTCTAAATTGTCCCTAGTGAATGAATGTGAGAGTGAATGGTTGTCTGTCAATGTTTCTGTCTCTCTGTGTCAGCCCTGCGACGAGTTGGCCACTGTCCAGGGTGTACCCCGTCTAAGGCCCAAAGTCACTGGGATAGGCTCCAGTCACCCGCGACCCCTAACGGGAATAAGCGGTAGAAAATGAATGAATGAATGAAAAATATAATTTCAAAAAAAGTTTCTTTTTATTTCATCCCACAGAACTTTTTACATCTACTTAAGTTATATTCTGAAGTACCTGTACTCTGTTAAGAGACAAAATGTTATGTTGACCTATAATCTGAAAGATGGGAAACCTTTAAATTTTACACTGTTTCGTTTTTTGGGGGGTTAGAGTTAGGAAATACCAGAGTTTTCTTTTATTTTCTTTTGCTCCAGTTCCAGTGTGTGGGACTGTGAATGTGTGCAGGCAGCTCCCTCTGCTGGACTCGCTCTCTAGCTGCAGGAGGCATAACCACAGGAGAGATGGAGCTCTTTGAAAACTCCAACAAAAAGTGAAAACGGTCTCAATTTGAAACTACTAATTTGGGCAAGTTTTCCATCTACATATAGAACGGTAAAGCCATTCTGTGACGTCACAATGTAACTGATTCTGAAGAGGATTTGTCCACGCCAATGCATTTATTTAAATTGTCTAATAATGGGAAACTTATTGCATAAACCGTATAATGTTATATTGCTGTGTCCCTTTGTGACACTGTATGTGACTATTGCAGCAGTTTTTTTTCACAAAATTCTGATGCTTAGGTCAAAAAAGAAGTTTTTGGAGCCCTGGGACCAGACGGGGCAAAAACAAAAGACTTGAACTCGTAATGACCTGAGGTTTACACTGATGAAAAATAGTAAGATAAAGGTAGTAAAATAATTACCGGAGTATTATTATCCTAACTCCAGCACGAAGTGAAATTTGTGATGGAAGTTATCCAACAGACGGAGAGGGATTAGACTATAAAACATTGTTACTATCCATGATCTGACATAGGTTCCTCAGCCAGAGCATTATTGATCCTAAACACCACGACCATCTCCACCATGTACACCAAACAATCCCAAGACCATCTCCATCACACGACAAACTCCACCAGAACCACCACCCCACACACGCAACCATCTCCATCACACAAGCTCCTCCAGAACTGTGCCCCACATACAACCCTGTCCATCACACAACCATCTCCACCTCTGACAGAAGCACCAGATCAGTTTAACATGGTTTGGACGTGAAAGGTTATATCTGGACAAGGAGCAGAAGGTCCACAAAGGAAAAGCCAAACTACATGAAACCTTGATCTTTTACAGTATGTTTTAAACGCTGTGGACCAGGACCTGAGCTGGTTCTCTGCTGAGGAGGGATGTAGGAATTGAGGATATTTTTGTGTGGATTATGGTTCAAAAACAGACCCTTTATACGTTTTAAATACAAATTTAAAAATGTAAGCAACTGGAGGCAAAAGTGAAGTGGAACATAATGTGATTTCAATGGAAATAGTGGGATTAACCTCAGAATATCATAAAATATGACAAATCCAGGTGGTTTTGTCAAAGTAGAAGTACTCGGATACAGTGAGTGACATCAGAGCTGCTTCAAACATTGGATTTTACTGCATTTGTTTATTTAAGGAGATTATGACAGACGCTTTGCATTTTTGATGAAGGTAAAATCCTGATTTTTAGGTTTTACTTGATAAATACTTACAGACATCTTGAGCCCACAATAGGTTTTATTTTTATCATCAGATATACTACGTACTTTTGTGAAGCTCAATTCAAAAATGTTACTTTATGTTCAATAGTGCTTTGATCTGATGTCAGCTAATCTTTGAAAATGTTTTATGATCGACTTAATTTTACCTCCAGTTGCCTCCAATTTGCAGTTTTGAACAGTCTGATGACCACACAGTATGAACATTTTGAGAGCCAGTAGTTCGATGTTACAATGTACGACAAACAGAATGAGGCATGATCACCACTCGACTGTAGCCTCCGATACGGGCTTTGTTCCAGAATGCACCTCTCAAACTAAACGCTTGTTACAGCGTACATTGTGGAACCCGTGACATGTGGCAGGAACCAAAAGGACAGAAGCGAATGGCTGCAGCTGAACTCCGACATGTGGCTCTGTGTCGGCCGCTCTGAAGTGCCTTTAGAAGGTGCACTATGGAACTTTTCTGGTGGTCTTCTTCTAATTGTCTTCATGGTGTTTGGAATGCTCCACAGTGTGGCATTAGAAGTATCGACCTTGCATTTGTTCAATTCCAGGTGTTTTGATTGACATTATTGTGATGTGCAATATAGCTGTTAACTACTGTTAACATAGCTGTTACTATATACTGTGTGTTATTAAGCGCTGCAATAACAGTATATTATATACACTTTATTTCAATTATATTACAATGCTCATGCTTTAATATATTAGTTAAACTGTATCAAAATAAAAAACAGAGTTAAAACTGGTCAAAGCTGACTTAATAAGGAAATCCTGAACAAAATCTGTCTTTATCGTTTTCATTTCATTTTTTATTTATTCATTTATTAGGTCACTGTATAATTACATTAAGCATAAAAGCTTTGTAAATTGATGCATGGATGCTTCCTGGATTACCACCTAATGACATCACACGGTGGTAATACAGGATTACTCAAACGACACATAACGCAGCCCCATGTTTTTGATGAGGAAACATCATTGTTTGGCTGTAAAGGTTCAAAGCTAAAAGACAACTTCAGAGCGCTCCAATATCAGACAGAGTGCAAACAGAGCCACATGTGAGGGTTGTAATTGGTCCCTGCACAACAAGCCCCGCCTTCTCGCCACATGACTGATGGGACATGCTCAGTACTCACCAGCGTGTGCAGGATCTCGTGGAGGAGCGAACAGTTCTGCGAGCGTCGGCGTTTGAGACAAGGGAGAACACAGTCAAGCCACACACTGACATCGGATTATTCTCTCACTCCAACGTACGTGTAGCCACAGCTGCCCGGGGCAGACTGACGGAAGTGAGCCCTCGTCCAACCACCACCACCCACTCACACCCCACATTCATGCAAAGTAAGGTGGGTGAGGTGTCTTGCCAAAGGACACAACAACACTGGTCCAAGCTGGATCTGAACGGTCTCCTTCTGGTGAGAGGGCTCTAACCAGAGCCACAGTCGCCCGGCACAACAGGAGTGAAAGGAACATGATAACAGTGCACTCCAGCTCAGCCTAAGAGCTTAGGCTCCCCTCACTCCTGAGAGAGGGGAGCCTAAGCTCTTAAACTCCCTCTCTCAGGAGTGAGGGGAGCCTAAGAGCTTAGGCTCCCCTCTTTCCTGGAGCCTCTCTCAGGCTCCTGGAGCCTCTCTCAGGAGTGAGGGGAGCCTAACCTCTTAGACTCCTCTCTCTCAGGAGTGAGGGGAGGCCCTCAACACTATTGCTCTTGGCCCTCAAGGTTTCCTGGTGAACTGGCCAACACCATCCTGTGAAGTACTTTTTACTGCAGGTCTAAAATCCTCACCATTATAACCTCTTGGTGTGAGACAGACCTGATGTTAAGGATCTGAGAGAAAAATAAAGCCCCAGTACGTAACTTCTTAAAAAATAGACTAAAATCTAAGTTCATTTTGGTTTTTGTTGACCTGACAAACGTGTCTCCACAAACCTGACTCGTACTTGGCCTGGAGACACAGTATGGTATAAAACAAATCCATCTCCAATGAGAATGTTCCGAAGTATTGTTTAACTTTCTATTCATTTTCCATGGAATCTCGCAGGCAATGTGTTACCTCCAGAAAGTTACATACTGTCAATTTAAAACCTTTACATCAGGTCTGTCTCATAAAATGATTAACAAAAATCAGCTGAAGAGGGCGCCCCCTGTGGCTGACCCTCACCAGTGGGCAACAGTGGCCCACACCACTGAAGTCTGAGGAAGCAGCACAGAAGAAGCGGCTCTGATCTATTTTAATACTCTCTATTTTTAGCTCAATGACTGACTGTACGCCGATGAGGAGCGGCAGACTTTATTGGTTCAGACCAGGAAAATAATGTTGGAAATGTGTTTAAGCCTACATTTGCTCTGCAGACAAAGACCTTCAATACGACTTTATGCCCAGTGCAAATGGGGCCGAGTCATTGTGGAAGTGCTAGAAAGTAGGACATTTTGAATCTCTGTAAACTCAGGTAAAAAATAATTACAAAAAATCAGAATAGAACACCAGCACCATAAAAGTTTGGTTGCATGAGCACCCTTGGGGGGTCTTACCTGGAGGCTGGTGCTCAGGGCCAGGGTGTCTGAGGTGATGCTGGGACTGTCCCACAGGTGGACCGGAGCCACAGGTTCTGTCTCTTTCCCCGTCTCCGTCCATCTCTGGCTGTCCAATAAGGTCACTTCATAAAACTCCTGGATATCTGTGGACACAGGTGAATCTGTTCATGAATGAGCCAATACAGGCCTTCAGCAACCAGAAAAACAATGTCATCATTCTTTTCATTTTGACTGGAACACACAATTCCTCCTCCTTTAACCCGTTAACAGTCCAGCTCACTATGGTTCCTGTAGGTTCAGCTTTTTACAGTACTATCTATTTTCATTTAAAATGTGTTTGTATTATTTTCATCTAAATTCAATAGTTTGTCTTTGTGTAAATCCTCTGTAGAGCAAACTGTTATCCCTCATGCTGAGTTGAGTCTTCAGTGCCCTGCTCTTTGCACATGCATGCTCTCACAGATTAAACGACATAAAGCTCCCCTGAGGCTCTCCTGGTGGTTCTTATAGTGTCTCTAATTAGCCGTTTAAGAGCGACAGACAGGTGTGTGTCACTCAGGTGCCCTTGATACAGCGATTTAGCATTTTTCACATCGTCAGTTATTAAAAACACAAATCAATAATGCTGCTTGGTGGCTGCATGGATAGCACTTATGCCAAGCTATATATGCAGCTAGCCGCAGCATCACTGGTTCAGTTTCAGCTTTCACAATTTTCTGAATGTCCTGAATGTCTCATCTCCATTGCACACTTGTTCAATAAAGCCTAAAGGGCAAAAAAAAAAAAATTCCCTAAAAAATAATCTACTGGTTTGTTGCACTTGCCTGGCAAGTCCAGAATGATATATCTATGTATTATTTATACACGATACATCAGTCTGGTTGCCCCGCCCTCCACCGAGCCTCGAGTCAACTCAACTTGTTTATTTCAGTGACACAAACAGCGTTACTCAAGCACGGTGGAAGTAGCAGAGTTGGCTATAATAATATAAAAAAAGTTGTCTATAACGCCAAAGGCTGTGTCCGAATGTCCACACTCTCTCTTCTTCCCTCACCCCTCATCACTCCATAGTCCTGCCCTGGTCAGCGACTAAATAGTGCCCTCAATCCTGGAGCGATTCAGACTCAGCTCATACCTCCTCCTCGCCACAGATCGCGTGACTCTGGTGTCTGGGACAAAAAAAGCCGGCAAAACTCCGATAAAAATTTATTTCTGTAATGAATATGGATCAAATCCGCCTGACATGCACACATTTATGGACTAATAAACATCACACAAGTTTTATTCATCATGTATCACACGTTAAACATCAAATGGACTGGATTATTCAACTTTTTACCAGAGATTTGCGATCTATTCACAGCTCAAGTTAATGTAAGTGGCTAATGCCAGCAACTCTGCTGCTAACTGTTTGTTTAAAGTGTTTTGTTCATAATCTCGGCTCAACAGTTCATTTAAACAGCTCCTCTTTCTGCTTTCATTCAGTCCACTATAGTTTTTCCGACCCTTGTAAAGCATTGTGGTCAATAATAACCAGACTAGTGACCATCGCTGGACACTACTTTTAAAGATGCATTGTGGGAAATTTTGAGTGCAATACTTTTCACCTGTTGGACATTCGGACACCACTAAAAATTGTGTGACGACTATATAGGATACACTCTGATTGGTTTACTCCGCTTCCTGTTTGCTCCGCCCCAGAAATCGAGTTGACTCAAACGCTGACCAGACTCATCCACTGGTAAAGCAGGGAGTCTGGGTTTTTACAGGCAATTATTGCACAGCCCAATGTTCATGACCACTGCTTAATGGTACATTATTCCATGAGGTCTCAACTTTGAACTAGGGCTGGGCGATATGGCAACCAGATTATGATTTTGATTTTATCACGATTCGTGTTCATGTTGTATTTTTCTACTGCCTTTAATAGAGCTGCACAATTTAGGAAAAATATCTAATTATGATTTTTCTGACCAGTGCGACTGAGGTTAGATTTGCAATTTGTATATTTAATAATAGGATTCAGTTCACATTCACAATTTTGTCACTTTTAGTCACGTTTTTGTCACGTTCGGTTGTGTTAGTCATATTTAAACATGACTTTGTCACTTTGAGTTGCGTCTTTGACGTTTTTGTCACATTTTCGTGAATTGAATCACGTTGTTTGTAGGCGTGTTTTTGTCACTTTCGAACATATTTTTATTGCTTTTGGTCGCTTTTGTTGCTCGTTTCAGAACATGAACACTACACTACACTACACTACTGCTAACACTGTTTATTCAAATCAACGCAGGACAATCTGTTTTTGTGAAAGAAAATATTGCACTTAACTTGCAGCCTTTGCGATTTTCTAATTGCATCAATTAAAATTGTGATTTTGTGTGGATTTGGTTTAATTGTGCAGCTCTGGCCTTTAAGACATAAATAAAGTCATCTGCTCAGAGGCTAAACAACAGGAGAAAAAGTGTGTTTGAACAGACAGCTGCATTAAAGACACAGTCAATCACGATACGACCATTTCACAAAAATAGCAGATTGTCACAGCTGCTATTGGATTGGATGAGCTCATGATTCCAATTTTATCACCATATCACCCAGCCCTAATTTTTACTAATTTCTGAGAAGTATCCAAAATGTTGGTATTCGCCCTGTTGTGATAATCCCAAAAATATCATGATATGGATGACATACACATGGCATAACGAGGTGCTTCTCCTTCTGGACTGTTTGATGCACCTCTAATGTTCTGTCTGCTCTTACATTTACGCCATAATAGTTTCATTAAGAGAACGCGCAGTGGGTGAAATGCATGTCAATTTATCAAACTGGGAAAGTGTGGGAGCTGTTTGCCATCTGTTTGTTTGGGAGATGAGCGCGCGGCTGCACTGACTGGATTACAGCGGCGGATTACAACATGTCTGACTGGAGCTGCCAGATTGAAAAGTGAATGGATAAAATCTAGAATGGGCCATACACACATTCAAATCACCATAAAGACCACAGCCACATGTGTAATACTACTGTTATTTGGATTAAGGACAGTGGCACATTCACTTTTAGTCACTTTCTGACCAAAGGGTTGTGGGTTCAACTCTCTACTCTACATCAACTTCAGCGTGATTAGTGTGCTGTGGTAAGGACCTTCACAGAAACAATATATCCAGTATTTAAGACTGGAATCATGTGGACTGATGAGTAGTGAGGAGAAGGAGAGAGGAGTGAGGAGGAGAAAGGGGTCAGGAGCGAGGAGTCAGGAGCGAGGAGTCAGGAGTCAGGAGCGAGGAGTCGGGAGCGAGGAGTCGGGAGCGAGGAGTCGGGAGCGAGGAGTCGGGAGCGAGGAGTCGGGAGCGAGGAGTCAGGAGCGAGGAGTCAGGAGCGAGGAGTCAGGAGCGAGGAGTCAGGAGCGAGGAGTCAAGAGCCAGGAGTCAAGAGCCAGGAGTCAAGAGCCAGGAGTCAAGAGCCAGGAGTCAAGAGCCAGGAGTCAGAAGCCAGGAGTCAGAAGCCAGGAGTCAGAAGCCAGGAGTCAGAAGCCAGGAGTCAGGAGCAAGGAAAGTGAGTGAGGAGAATGAGTGAGGAGCGAAGAGCAGGAGCGAGTTGAAGGAGTGTGGAGCAACAGACAAGGAAAAGGTGTGAGAAGTGAGATTTAAGAGCAGGAGGGGACAGCTAGGAGCATGAGCGATGAGCATGAGGGAGGAGCGAGGAGCATGAACAAAGAGAAGAAGCCGTATGAGAAGGAGTGAGACGAAGGAGTGAGACGAAGTAGTGAGGAGTGAGACGAAGTAGTGAGGAGTGAGACGAAGTAGTGAGGAGTGAGACGAAGGGGTGAGGAGTGAGACGAAGTAGTGAGGAGTGAGACGAAGTAGTGAGGAGTGAGACGAAGGGGTGAGGAGTGAGACGAAGGAGTGAGGAGTGAGACAAAGGAGTCAGACAAAGGAGTGAGGAATGAGACGAAGTAGTGAGGAGTGAGACGAAGGGGTGAGGAGTGAGACGAAGGAGTGAGGAGTGAGACGAAGGAGTGAGGAGTGAGACGAAGGAGTGAGGAGTGAGACAAAGGAGTCAGACAAAGGAGTGAGGAATGAGACGAAGAAGTGAGGAGTGAAACGAAGGAGTGAGGAGTGAGATGAAGGAATGAGGAGTGAGACAAAGGAGCTAGGAGCAAGATTTAAGAGGAGAACTGAGGAGGAGTGAGGAGCAGGAGTGAGGAGCAGGAGCGAGGGTCAAGAGGAGCGGGAGAAATGGAATGGATAGCTGGAGTCTGGAGCAGGGCCGCCTCCTCAGAAGAACGACAGAGGAGGAACATACCTATGAGCGCCTGGAAGAGGTTGCTCTGGAAGATGTCGATGACCCTCTGGATGGAGAGGCGCAGGGCCCGCTCCTCCGTGTGCTGCAGCTTGGCTCTGTACTCCTGCAGCAGGACCAGCGCCCTCTGTGCATCTGCAGAGCAAACAGCGTGTTCACTGCAGGTAAAAGACATTCATTAAGTGCACATCGTAGCTAACTGTACAGTATATAGGCAATATTTAAGTGAGAGAAGTCAAAGCGCCACTAAAGCCTGGTGCGCGCGACAGGATCATTTGCCCGATGTAGGCCCAGATTTGCATGACCCAAATTCTGGATCCTCGTAAGAGTTTTGTAAGCCACTGCTCTCCTCAGGTGTGCGCTGTCCAGTGCAACACAGTAACCATACAACATCACCGCTACTGCAACAGCCAATAAAACAGAGCGTTAGGGAAAGATGCAGGAAATAACACAAAGGATAGTAGTTACTCACCACGCTAAAAGCTATAAAGTTTGTAGCGTTCTCATCCATGTCCTTTAATCCAATAGTGTTTTACTGCGCAGATGACACTCAGCTAACAATATATTGCATTTCCAGTTTGAAGAGTTGTTAAAAATTAAGGAAGAAAAATACCACTGTGCTACATAGCAACACATCATAATTCAAAACATGACTTAAGACATGCTCCATCGACTGAAAGGGGGTGTGGCAAAAGCTATCAAAACAGTCCAACAGTGTGTCCATGTATCTGACCCAAACTGCACTCAAAAGAGGACAACTGCACAAGAGGCAAAAAGAACTAATAATCCTTTAAATTTAAATAAAATATTTAGTCGACTAATACAAATTTTGGTCAACTAAGACATCATCAACCGATTAATCGCCTAAATGAATGTAAGAATACAGCCCTACCACTCTCCAACATCAACCCAC
Source organism: Rhinogobius similis (assembly GCA_019453435.1). Classification (NCBI taxonomy): domain Eukaryota; kingdom Metazoa; phylum Chordata; class Actinopteri; order Gobiiformes; family Gobiidae; genus Rhinogobius; species Rhinogobius similis. Next base: position 35,325,694 of record CM033632.1, read on the forward strand.
CTGAAACCCAGAACTTTTGGTAAAACCTAAAAGGACTGCAATGAGGGGCCCCTCCTGCCCCTCAATATTTCAACAATCTCCCATATGTGGGGAAAATGTCATCTTCTTACTTAAAATAGTCTTTACTAAAAACATTTAATTAGGGCTTTAATTATTGACTAGTTGAGTAGAAAATAATTATCATAATTTAATAATCATAATTTAAACATATACAAAAAGACCTTTTATAACAAAGACAGTAGCATAATTAAATCAAAATGTCAAAATAGAAGAGTTCTGATTTTCATCACTAATACGCTTTATATTCTCCATCTAGAACAGAGGTGTCCAAACGGTTTTCATTGCAGGCCATATATTGAAACACAAATGAAGTGAGGGCCAACTGAGGGCCATGGAGTGGGGTCAATACTCGAAATCTTTTCTTTTTTCTTTTTTTTTTTTAAACGTACATTTTTCAGAGGTTTGAACCAGAACCTTCATCTCAGATCTGTCTCTCAAAATGACTGTAATCATGGTTGGGATAGAAGATCTTTTTAAAAACTGCTGTAAAGAATTTCTCAGGATAATGTGGGCCACTTTTCCAAGAGTCCAAAGGGCCAACAAAAAGGGCCTCTTATGACGCCCTCTCCCAGTGAAAGTTTGGACACCCCTGATCTAGAACCTTCAGTCTCCATATTTCAACTTTCATTTGTTTGATAAAGTGTTTTTATCTAAATTAACTATAGAAATAATCACCGACTAGTCTAGTACTTAAGTCGTTGTGAGTCATACTTTGGACTCGAGTCAGACTTGACTTGATAAAATGCATCAAGATTTGGGACTGGGCCCTTGAATGCCAGTGACTTGGGACTTGAGCTCTATAGATGACTTGAGACACATTGATGCTTCTCCTCAAAAACAGCTACTTTGTTTACTTTAACAGGCCCAAAGCGGAACATGTCCCTCACTTCTCTATTTGAGACCAGGACTTTTTTTAAGAACCATCCACGTGGAAGGACTTGAAGGCCACTTCTGACCCACAATACCATCTTCTAGACCCTGCTGCTCTGGACCTTCGTTCCAATGCAAACACCGCACTATGGACTCATTGGGTTCCTTTTGGAGCACAGTGTGGATAAGTGAACCCACACACCTCCACATCAGTGAGGCACACCAACCTGAGAACAGTGCTTTGTGCAACTTTCCTGAAGTTTCCTGCCGGCTGCAGTGTGAGAGCACGTTATTGTGGCGCTGTCTGTGGAGCAGTGGTGACGGATGGAGTGCGCTGTAAATATTTCATTCATATTAGAGAGTATTTTTAGATGGGCCGCTGTGCAAACGAGATGGCCCACATCGAACTTTTTAGCTGCTCTGGCTAAAGCAGCTAGCTCCTCTTAAGTGACTTTACCTGACTGCCACGAGACATGCATGGAGCCAAAGGAGCAGAGCAGTGTGTAGAGCAGTGTGTAGAGCAGTGTGTAGAGCAGTGTGTAGAGCAGTGTGTGAGGCAGTGTGTGGAGCAGTGTGTGGAGCAGTGTGTGGAGCAGTGTGTGGAGCAGAGTGTGGAGCAGTGTGTGGAGCAGTGTGTGGAGCAGTGTGTGGAGCAGTGTGTGGGGAGCAGTGTGTGGGGAGCAGTGTGTGGAGCAGTGTGTGGAGCAGAGTGTAGGGCAGTGTGTGGGGCAGTGTGTGGGGCAGAGTGTGGGGCAGTGTGTGGGGCAGTGTGTGAAGCAGAGTGTGAGGCAGTGTGTGGAGCAGAGTGTGGGGCAGTGTGTGGGGCAGTGTGTGGGGCAGTGTGTGGAGCAGAGTGTAGGGCAGTGTGTGGGGCAGAGTGTGGGGCAGAGTGTGGGGCAGAGTGTGGGGCAGTGTGTGGGGCAGTGTGTGGGGCAGTGTGTGGGGCAGTGTGTGGGGCAGTGTGTGGGGCAGAGTGTGTGTGAAGCAGAGTGTGAGGCAGTGTGTGGGGCAGTGTGTGGGGCAGTGTGTGGAGCAGAGTGTAGGGCAGTGTGTGGGGCAGTGTGTGGGGCAGTGTGCGGGGCAGTGTGCGGGGCAGTGTGTGGGGCAGTGTGTGGAGCAGTGTGTGGAGCAGTGTGTGGAGCAGTGTGTGGAGCAGTGTGTGGGGAGCAGTGTGTGGAGCAGAGTGTAGGGCAGTGTGTGGGGCAGTGTGTGGGGCAGTGTGTGGGGCAGTGTGTGGGGCAGTGTGTGGAGCAGAGTGTAGGGCAGTGTGTGGGGCAGAGTGTGGAGCAGAGTGTAGGGCAGTGTGTGGGGCAGTGTGTGGAGCAGAGTGTAGGGCAGTGTGTGGGGCAGTGTGTGGGGCAGAGTGTGGGGCAGTGTGTGGGGCAGTGTGTGGAGCAGAGTGTAGGGCAGTGTGTGGGGCAGAGTGTGGAGCAGAGTGTGGAGCAGAGCAGTGTGTGGGGCAGTGTGTGGAGCAGAGTGTGGAGCAGTGTGTGGTGCTGTGTGTGGGGCAGTGTGTGTGGAGCAGTGTGTGGGGCAGTGTGTGCAGCAGAGTGTGGGGCAGTGTGTGGAGCAGTGTGTGGGGCAGAGTGTGGAGCAGTGTGTGGGGCAGTGTGTGGGGCAGAGTGTGGGGCAGTGTGTGGAGCAGTGTGCGGGGCAGTGTGTGGAGCAGTGTGTGGGGCAGTGTGCGGGGCAGTGTGTGGGGCAGTGTGTGGGGCAGAGTGTGTGGAGCAGAGTGTGGGGCAGTGTGTGGGGCAGTGTGTGGGGCAGTGTGTGGAGCAGAGCAGTGTGTGGAGCAGAGTGTGGAGCAGAGTGTGGGGCAGTGTGTGGGGCAGTGTGTGGAGCAGAGTGTGGGGCAGTGTGTGGGGCAGTGTGTGGAGCAGAGTGTAGGGCAGTGTGTGGGGCAGTGTGTGGGGCAGAGTGTGGGGCAGTGTGTGGGGCAGTGTGTGGGGCAGTGTGTGGAGCAGTGTGTGGGGCAGTGTGTGGAGCAGAGTGTAGGGCAGTGTGTGGGGCAGTGTGTGGAGCAGTGTGTGGGGCAGTGTGTGGGGCAGTGTGTGGAGCAGTGTGTGGGGCAGTGTGTGGGGCAGTGTGTGGGGCAGTGTGTGGAGCAGTGTGTGGGGCAGTGTGTGGAGCAGAGTGTGGGGCAGTGTGTGGAGCAGAGTGTGGAGCAGTGTGTGGAGCAGAGTGTGGAGCAGTGTGTGGGGCAGAGTGTGGGGCAGTGTGTGGGGCAGTGTGTGGAGCAGAGCAGTGTGTGGGGCAGTGTGTGGAGCAGAGTGTGGAGCAGTGTGTGGGGCAGTGTGTGGAGCAGAGCAGTGTGTGGGGCAGTGTGTGGGGCAGTGTGTGGGGCAGTGTGTGGGGCAGAGTGTGGGGCAGTGTGTGTGGGGCAGTGTGTGGAGCAGAGTGTGGGGCAGTGTGTGGGGCAGTGTGTGGGGCAGTGTGTGGGGCAGTGTGTGGGGCAGTGTGTGGGGCAGTGTGTGGGGCAGTGTGTGGGGCAGTGTGTGGGGCAGTGTGTGGGGCAGAGTGTGTGGAGCAGTGTGTGTGGGGCAGTGTGTGTGGGGCAGTATGTGGAGCAGAGTGTGGAGCAGAGTGTGGAGCAGAGCAGTGTGTGGAGCAGTGTGTGGAGCAGTGTGTGGAGCAGTGTGTGGAGCAGTGTGTGGAGCAGTGTGTGGAGCAGTGTGTGGGGCAGTGTGTGGAGCAGTGTGTGTGGGGCAGAGTGTGGGGCAGTGTGTGGGGCAGTGTGTGGGGCAGAGTGTGGAGCAGAGTGTGGAGCAGAGTGTGTGGAGCAGTGTGTGGAGCAGTGTGTGGAGCAGTGTGTGGAGCAGTGTGTGGGGCAGTGTGTGGGGCAGTGTGTGGGGCAGAGTGTGTGTGAAGCAGAGTGTGAGGCAGTGTGTGGGGCAGTGTGTGGGGCAGTGTGTGGGGCAGTGTGTGGGGCAGTGTGTGGGGCAGTGTGTGGGGCAGTGTGTGGGGCAGTGTGTGGGGCAGAGTGTGGAGCAGAGTGTGGAGCAGAGTGTGGGGCAGTGTGTGTGGAGCAGAGTGTGGAGCAGTGTGTGGGGCAGAGTGTGGGGCAGAGTGTGTGGAGCAGAGTGTGGAGCAGTGTGTGGAGCAGAGTGTGGGGCAGAGCAGTGTACGTGGAGCAGTGTGTGGGGCCGTGTGTGTGGGGCAGAGTGTGGAGCTCTGTGTCCAGAGCTGAGCCGTGCCGTGCCAAGTGAACGACACTGTGGGTTTGGAGAGACTTTGTGCGTAAACGCCCATGGACAGCAGTGAAGTGTCCGCAGGCGCAGCTAGCAGAGTTGCTAATTAAGTGAAAGCTTAGGGCTTACCTTTCTTTCGGACTGGCATGACTCGCTCTGGCTCTGATCCTGTGTCGGCCACATAAACTCTGAACCCGGGACTCTTCAGTGGCGATTTCCGTGATCGATGACAGTTTCCAGGTCTTCACGGTGACAGAGGAAAAACTACTTCTAAAAGAGGAGCAGGATGCCAGCTCCAGCGGTAACCGAGAGTCCGAGCGGCTGTCCGCCGCCAGAGAAGCTCCGTGTCCGGTGTTCACCCGCACAAGCGGCCGCGGCGGTGCAGAAAAAGTCAACACAAACGTCTGCGCCAGACTCACTCGTTCCTCGGCGGACTGAGGCGAGCTGTGCCGTGCTGCGGGGTTGGGACCGAGAGAAAAGCTCCGTCCAAAGCCCTGCTGGTTTTCCTAAAAATAAAAACTTCCAAGTTGAGCCGTGGCAGTGCAGCCGTGCCAAGCCCAGCTCTGCGGATCAGACGTGCGCCGTGTCCCCGCGCGCACGCTGCGTGCAGTCGTGTCAAACTTCCGTGGCTGAAAAGAAAAGCGTCCTTTCGCCGCCACAGTAGTTTCCCTGACCCCCTCCTCCTCCTCCTCAGGTTTACAAATTCCAAACTTTCCAGCAAAATGGCGTCTCCAGTCACTCACGGAGCTCGAGACGTTGTACCATGTGATTTCCAAAAGCCTTCCCCTTTCAACCTGGCGCCCAATCACCAGCTCACGCTCACCTACAAGAGCAAAGGCAAGGGAGAGCTCCGGACTGAGGAGAGGGAGGGAGGGAGAGGGAGAGAGGGAGCGAGGGAGGGAGGGAGAACAGAGCGAGGAAGAGAGGGAGAGCGCAGAGAAGCAGGGAGAGAGAGCATGGAGAAGGGGTGAGAGAGAGGGGGGGCACAGAAGAGAGGGAAGAGGAGGAGCAGACAAACTTAGCAGGAGTCAGGAAACAGGAGTCAGCTCCACAAAGATGTTGCCATGTTCATTCGTTTGATTGTCTGTCTCATTCCATCCAATCCTTTTTTGTTTGTTTTTTTCCTCGCTCTCATTTAGAATCACAGTTAATGGATTTGTCTGTACAAAAGTCAAGGTGCAAGCACAAAAAGGAACAGGCTTGCTAAAACCTCATTTGGATTCGGCTGTGGAAACCAGGTTGAGTCAGTCGGGCCCCATTCCCCAGGGCATTAGGGGCCTCATGAAGTGAGGGGTCTGTTTTATTGTGAAATACTTTGTGTTTACCATTGCATTGAAATGTCATGGTTTAGAAATCAACAAAATAATAGGTCAGTAAACAATCTCAACACACAGGTAGTGCACCACAGCCATGTTTCCACTGGTTCACTTTGGAGCCAAAGTGTCCAGAGTTTTAAGTGAACCGCTCCGGCCTATTGACCCTTTGCATGTGATGTCACGGAACGCCCACTTTGCCATGACGGACGGCGGAAGCGAGTGCGAGTTAAAATGATCGAAATTTGCCGTAAACCTAACTATTAGTAAGCTAACATTGATCAATTTTACACGTAAAATAGTGATATCCTGTTGTGCGGTTGGCTGCAGGCAAACCGCACCGCTTACAGGCAAAGCCGTAAGCCCAATGTAGCCTTTTATCGTATACCTGTTGATGAAGACAGAAGACGGCGATGGGTAGCTGCAATAAATCGAAAGAACTGGAAGCCCTCCAAGTACTCACGGATTTGCAGTGAGCACTTTTTACAAGTTAAGTCAATGCCAATGTTACAAGTGAATGACATTTTACACGAAAACATATCGGAATATGTGAAACAGTCAAAGTTATACGGGGCACTGCGTTAGTTATCCAGCCAAGAAATTAACTTGTATGTATGTATGTATGTATGTATATAGACTCAAGCCTGCAAAATGGATAATACATATTACATCTACAGAATTATTATTTGTGAATAAAATATTATGATTATGATGATATTGACACAGAGAGACAGAGACAGACAAACAGACAACCATTCACTCTCACATTCATTCACTAGGGACAATTTAGAGTTGTTAATTAACCTACACAGTCATGTCTTTGGACGGTGGGAGAACCCGGAGAACCCACTGTCCAGGGTGTACCCCGCCTAAGGCCAAAAGTCACTGGGATAGGCTCCAGTCACCCGCGACCCCTAACGGGAATAAGCGGTAGAAAATGAATGATATTGACGTTTTGATTAAATCGGTGAGCATGGCAGGAGGAAACAGGTAAGGGTCCGTTTCTAAGCTAGCGATCTTCACTTTCTCAAAATACCGCGCTTTGTGAGCGCGTAAAAGATGTCCTGCTTCCACTGACAACTGAACTGAACATGAGTTAGAAGTAGCCATCGCTTAAGTGACAAAAATAATTGCAATCACTGTGAGTTTGTTACTTTTGCGCTCCCCGTAATTCTGCGCTCGCATACTCTTGCCGTCCAATATGGTGCACCCACGTGATCGTGTGACGTAGGTGCAAAGGGTCAATCTGCTACCCAAAGCGGACCGAAAGTGGTATTTGCTTCCAAAGTGGTCTGGCTCACTTTGGCTCTTGGAACGCTGTAGTTCAGGAGGAGCTACACACCACAGCGAGCTGATTGGATAATGCTAGATTGCGGCATCAATATCGTGGCAAACCCCTCTAGTTAGCATCTATGCTTTTGAGGGCAGAGAGCGTTAACCCTGGACACACAATTGATTCAAAATCTGTGTCTCGCTGCCTGTGAAATGACTGCTGTTCAGAGGGATGGCTGCTGCTCTGGAGGGAGCACCTGATTGGTTGACACGCTGCAAGATTTCACCAAAAATGCTGCTTTTCCACCTTTGGCATCTGACGCCTGGGATGTACAGGATGTACGCATCGGACGCATGAACGCACGTCCACCTCAGACTCTGGGCCTCAGACTCTGGACCTCAGACTCTGGACCTCAGACTCTGGGCCTCAAACTCTGGACCTCAAACTCTGGACCTCAGACTCTGGACCTCAGACTCTGGGCCTCAGACTCTGGGCCTCAGACTCTGGGCCTCAGACTCTGGGCCTCGGACTCTGGACCTCAGACTCTGCAGCTCAGACTCTGGACCTCAGACTCTGCAGCTCAGACTCTGGACCTCAGACTCTGCAGCTCAGACTCTGGACCTCGGACTCTGGGCCTCAGACTCTGGACCTCAGACTCTGGGCCTCAGACTCTGGGCCTCAGACTCTGGACCTCGGACTCTGGGCCTCGGACTCTGGGCCTCAGACTCTGGGCCTCAGACTCTGGGCCTCGGACTCTGGGCCTCGGACTCTGGACCTCAGACTCTGGACCTCAGACTCTGCGCCTCGGACTCTGGACCTCGGACTCTGGACCTCAGACTCTGGGCCTCGGACTCTGGACCTCAGACTCTGGACCTCAGACTCTGGACCTCAGACTCTGCGCCTCAGACTCTGGGCCTCAGACTCTGGACCTCAGACTCTGGGCCTCAGACTCTGGACCTCAGACTCTGGGCCTCAGACTCTGGACCTCAGACTCTGGACCTCAGACTCTGGGCCTCAGACTCTGGACCTCAGACTCTGGACCTCAGACTCTGGGCCTCGGACTCTGGACCTCAGACTCTGGACCTCGGACTCTGGGCCTCGGACTCTGAGCCTCGGACTCTGGACCTCGGACTCTGGGCCTCGGACTCTGGGCCTCGGACTCTGGACCTCAGACTCTGGACCTCAGACTCTGCGCCTCGGACTCTGGACCTCGGACTCTGGACCTCAGACTCTGGGCCTCGGACTCTGGACCTCAGACTCTGGACCTCAGACTCTGGACCTCAGACTCTGGGCCTCAGACACTGGGCCTCAGACTCTGGGTCTTGGACTCTCTGACTTTTTTTTTTTTGTTTAAACTTCTAAAGTTAAAGTATTCAGTTTTTAAACATTATTAACAGAACAAAAAAACAGAGCTGGACCAGACAGAGCATAAAACTGTGCTAAAGCCAAAGACATCCATATAAAATGAAGGCACACAGTTCAAAGAAAACATCAAATTTTTCCTGTTTATTGACTCCCAGCACTCACTTTGTCACGACCCATAGTATGATATTTCTAGTGCATAATGCATCTAACATTATCCAGAGCCAATGCATTTCATAAAGAGAGGTTAAACAGAACACAAGTGTTTGCAGAGAAGGGAAATAAATGCAGAAAAAGCTGAGGACAAACAGGAAGTAGTTTCCTGTTTACTTCAGCCACAAACTTAGAATTACTAAATGTCTTTTTTTGTGAATCGCTGAGATTGGACTCATGATGAAAAAGTACAATTCAGGTGTGATTTAGATTTGATTTATTGAGTAAGCGTGAGTCACGTTTGGGTCACATCGCAGAGCTCCGCCTCTGGACCCACAGACACACACATGGACAGACCTATTCCAAAGCACAGTCTGGGGATCAGGGCCAGTCGAAACGTGGCTTAATTGCTCTTGCCTGGAACACAGTATGGCATTAACCTTATATTCCACATATGTGAGCTAGTGGCACCACCCGGCCAAGTTACAGGTCAGATCTGTGGAGAGCTGAGCCTTCATGTTCTAGCAATAACACGTGATAGAACTGCTGTGACAGACTGTATATGTCTCTGGGACACAAAAGACAGAACGACCCAAAGGGGAATGTAGCTCAGCAGCTCAGTATGATGTGGCCTGTGGGAAGGTACCGTTAGAAGTTTGTCTTTGGCCACAGTTTGGTTCTTTCAGATCAGCTCAGCAGTGGATGCCTGTGGCTGTGTGTGCGTCTGAGTTGGGGGGATTTGGGGCCTGTGATTACTGCTCATGTCATGCCTCTTTTATCCCACTCTGGACAACATGCTCAATATTAATCTTGGCATAAATCTGGACTTTGGCAGACTGATCCGCCATGCACATTACACATGAGGTTTGAGAGCAGAGCAGCAGGCCGGGACAGATACACAGGCACTCCACATCCTCATTCATCCCTGTGCAGTGAGCTCGGAGTGTGCAGAACAAGCAAACTCACAACAGCTGGGCCCCAAAACCTGTCTGCAGCAGGTCAAAAGGTCAAAGTTCGGCAGCGGCACAAAAAATAAATAAATAAATAAGTGTGCACGTGTGTCTATGTGTGTTTGTATGTGTGTGTGTGTGTGTGTGTGTCTGTGTGTGTGTGCGTGTGTCTATGTGTGTGTGTGTGTGTGTGCGTGCGAGTGTGTGTGTGTGTGTGTGCGTGTGCGTGCGTGTGTGAGTGCGTGCGTGCGAGTGTGTGTGTGTGTGTGTGTGTGTGTGTGTGTGTGTGTGTGTGTGTGTGTGTGTGTGCGTGTGCGTGTGTGCGTGCATGTGTGTGTGTGTATGTGTGTGTGTGTGCGTGTGTGTGTGTGTGTATGTGCGTGCGTGCATGCGCGTGTGCGTGCGTATGTGTGTGTGTATACACACACTACAGCATACAGTCCTGATCAAAAGTTTAAGACCAGTTTAAAAATGGTCACATTTTTCTTGGATGGATCTTAAATAGATCCTCAGTATGTGACAATGAGAGTGATACAAAAAAGTCTGAGTGAACGTTTTATTGAAAACACCAATTAAACTGAAATAGTCTGTTCTGCAACTGATCAAAGGTTTAGGACCACATGCCTTTAGAAGCCCAAATCTGAGCAAAAATGTGGATTCAGTGTCATTTCTGTCAGGTATTCACCTGTCATGACGCTCTGATGAAAAAGGGAAAAAAAAATCTCTTTTTGAACGTGGTGGGGTTGTTGAGCTGCATAAGCAGGGCCTCTCTCCATCGCTGCTGAGGTGGGACGCAGTAACACAGTCATTTGGAATTTCTTAAAAGGTCCTGAGGGATATGGAACAAAAAGTCAAGTGAAGACCCAAAAACTGACACCAGCTCTGAGCCGGAGGATCTGATTGGCTGTCTGTAAAGACACTGGACGACCCTCAACCCAAATTAAAGCTGTTACTGGTGACTTATTCATTTATCATTTATCATTTATTTATACAGTGGACTCTCTCCTTTAAGGGAATCTATTTTAAGAGTACCCTCTTAAAATACATATAAAAAAGGAACAAACAAAACAATTATTAAACAATCAATAATATCAGTCACATTAACAATTACAAAAAAAACATTCACACTAACAATATGAAAAAAATCATACAAAGCACGAGCACCAGTACAGTGGCCGTTCTCTGACCTCATTTAATATAAAAAGACTTTGTGCTGAAGTGTCTGAAGGTCTTTTCTCCCTGTTCTGTGTTGATTCTGTGTGACTTAAAATGTTCTGTGATCTCAATCAGTGAATACCTGTTTTGAAGTTCAGAATACATGTTAAATAATAAGGTAAAACACCAATGAGCACTTTGTAAATAAACAAAATGCAGTTGGTTCTCTTCTTGTTCTCCGACTTTAGAATATAACTGACAGTGGTGAGTTCTCTCCTCCTTCTCCTGTGATGAATCTTAATCAAGTATCAGCCCCTGACCCACATGGCAAGGCAAGGCAAGGCAAGGCTATTTGCACAGAACAATTTGTACACAAAGTAATTCAAAGTGCTTCCCACAACAGAATAAATGCATTCAAATCACAAAACAGATACAGACATAAATAATCATTATAAACACGGCCAAAAAGCAGGTTTGCTGGTGGTCCCCAGAAACTCAAAGAGCACAAGAGAGAGGGCCCTCAGTTCAGGCCCCTGCACAATAGAACAGCCTTCTGTCAGAGACGGACTCATGGATCTTCCTTGATACTTCATTTGGTCAGCTCCCAAAACCGCTCATAAAGTCCCTACATTAGGATGGACTCTACTGGTGTTTTAACTTAACTTTAACTTCAAATGTGTGTGTTGTGTTACTACTTATTGTGTGCAGCACTTTGAGGTGCATCAAATGCACAAAAGGTAGTATATTAAGAAATATTGCTTGATTGCAACTGATGAAAACGTAATCTTTTCAGTCGTAGCTAAACACAACAAGAGGCCCGTCCCATGTTTAGTCCTGACTCGCACCAGCAGCAGACCAGGCTCCTCAGAGTGAGATGGTTCACAAGGCACTAACATAAGACATGCACCAAGCCTTATAACCATGTGTGACCCTACAGCTCAGCAAATGAATAATAATAATAATAATAATAATGGCTCCATTGAAAAAAAAATCATCGGATGTGACAAAGTGGAACTCCACTCAGCAGCAAATGGCGGCCCCCTCCTCTGTACAGCGTCTGCTGCTGGACTTTCTTGAAACATTCACCTAAAAAAGAAACTTTAACAAAAATGTATCACTGGGTATCGACATTATTAAATATAATACTATTAACATATATAATAATATATAATATTATTATTAAATGTTAGCATTGTGACAGCACTACTAACACTCTCAGAGGTTCAGGCATCAGCGTCCCTCGCCCGTCCCCTCCTCTCAGAGTGTCCCGCTCGGTTCGGTTCACTGAGGGACAGGCGGACTGAGTGTACAACAGAGTATTGTCTGGGATCAGCTGCTGCTGTGAAGAACTGCTGCTGCTTTGTGTGGTGTCCACAGAGAAGCCCTGTGTCAACACCACCACCATCTGCCCACACCAGCTCTGACTCCACCTGCACACCAGAACACCAGCTCTGACTCCACCTGAACAACAGAACACCAGCTCTGACTCCACCTGCACACCAGAACACCAGCTCTGACTCCACCTGCACACCAGAACACCAGAACACCAGCTCTGACTCCACCTGCACAACAGAACACCAGCTCTGACTCCACCTGCACACCAGAACACCAGAACACCAGCTCTGACTCCACCTGCACAACAGAACACCAGCTCTGACTCCACCTGCACATCAGAACAACAGCTCTGACTCCACCTGCACATCAGAACACCAGCTCTGACTCCACCTGCACACCAGAACATCAGCTCTGACTCCACCTGCACACCAGAACACCAGCTCTGACTCCACCTGCACAACAGAACACCAGCTCTGACTCCACCTGCACACCAGAACACCAGCTCTGACTCCACCTGCACACCAGAACACCAGCTCTGACTCCACCTGCACAACAGAACACCAGCTCTGACTCCACCTGAACAACAGAACACCAGCTCTGACTCCACCTGAACAACAGAACACCAGCTCTGACTCCACCTGAACAACAGAACACCAGCTCTGACTCCACCTGAACAACAGAACACCAGCTCTGACTCCACCTGCACACCAGAACACCAGCTCTGACTCCACCTGCACAAGAGAACACCAGCTCTGACTCCACCTGAACACCAGAACACCAGCTCTGATTCCACCTGCACACCAGAACACCAGCTCTGATTCCACCTGCACACCAGAACACCAGCTCTGACTCCACCTGCACACCAGAACACCAGCTCTGACTCCACCTGCACACCAGAACACCAGAACACCAGCTCTGACTCCACCTGCACAACAGAACACCAGCTCTGACTCCACCTGCACACCAGAACACCAGAACACCAGCTCTGACTCCACCTGCACAACAGAACACCAGCTCTGACTCCACCTGCACATCAGAACAACAGCTCTGACTCCACCTGCACATCAGAACACCAGCTCTGACTCCACCTGCACAACAGAACACCAGCTCTGACTCCACCTGCACACCAGAACACCAGCTCTGACTCCACCTGCACACCAGAACACCAGCTCTGACTCCACCTGCACAACAGAACACCAGCTCTGACTCCACCTGAACAACAGAACACCAGCTCTGACTCCACCTGCACATCAGAACAACAGCTCTGACTCCACCTGCACATCAGAACACCAGCTCTGACTCCACCTGCACACCAGAACACCAGCTCTGACTCACCTGCACAGACCAGCTCAGAACACCAGCATGGCTCTGACTCCACCTGCACATCAGAACAGCTCTGACTCCACCTGCACACCAGAACACCAGCTCTGACTCCACCTGCACATCAGAACACCAGCTCTGACTCCACCTGCACACCAGAACACCAGCTCTGACTCCACCTGCACAACAGAACCCCAGCTCTGACTCCACCTGCACACCAGAACACCAGCTCTGACTCCACCTGCACATCAGAACACCAGCTCTGACTCCACCTGAACAACAGAACACCAGAACACCAGCTCTGACTCCACCTGCACATCAGAACAGCAGCTCTGACTCCACCTGCACATCAGAACACCAGAACACCAGCTCTGACTCCACCTGCACATCAGAACACCAGCTCTGACTCCACCTGCACACCAGAACACCAGCTCTGACTCCACCTGCACACCAGAACACCAGCTCTGACTCCACCTGAACAACAGAACACCAGCTCTGACTCCACCTGCACAACAGAACACCAGCTCTGACTCCACCTGCACAGCAGAACACCAGCTCTGACTCCACCTGCACATCAGAACACCAGCTCTGACTCCACCTGCACAGAACACCAGCTCTGACTCCACCTGCACAACAGAACACCAGCTCTGACTCCACCTGCACAACAGAACACCAGCTCTGACTCCACCTGCACACCAGAACACCAGCTCTGACTCCACCTGCACACCAGAACACCAGCTCTGACTCCACCTGCACAACAGAACACCAGCTCTGACTCCACCTGAACAACAGAACACCAGCTCTGACTCCACCTGAACAACAGAACACCAGCTCTGACTCCACCTGAACAACAGAACACCAGCTCTGACTCCACCTGAACAACAGAACACCAGCTCTGACTCCACCTGCACACCAGAACACCAGCTCTGACTCCACCTGCACAAGAGAACACCAGCTCTGACTCCACCTGAACACCAGAACACCAGCTCTGATTCCACCTGCACACCAGAACACCAGCTCTGATTCCACCTGCACACCAGAACACCAGCTCTGACTCCACCTGCACACCAGAACACCAGCTCTGACTCCACCTGCACACCAGAACACCAGAACACCAGCTCTGACTCCACCTGCACAACAGAACACCAGCTCTGACTCCACCTGCACACCAGAACACCCAGAACACCAGCTCTGACTCCACCTGCACAACAGAACACCAGCTCTGACTCCACCTGCACATCAGAACAACAGCTCTGACTCCACCTGCACATCAGAACACCAGCTCTGACTCCACCTGCACAACAGAACACCAGCTCTGACTCCACCTGCACACCAGAACACCAGCTCTGACTCCACCTGCACACCAGAACACCAGCTCTGACTCCACCTGCACAACAGAACACCAGCTCTGACTCCACCTGAACAACAGAACACCAGCTCTGACTCCACCTGAACAACAGAACACCAGCTCTGACTCCACCTGAACAACAGAACACCAGCTCTGACTCCACCTGAACAACAGAACACCAGCTCTGACTCCACCTGCACACCAGAACACCAGCTCTGACTCCACCTGCACAAGAGAACACCAGCTCTGACTCCACCTGAACACCAGAACACCAGCTCTGATTCCACCTGCACACCAGAACACCAGCTCTGATTCCACCTGCACACCAGAACACCAACTCTGACTCCACCTGCACATCAGAACACCAGCTCTGACTCCACCTGCACATCAGAACACCAGCTCTGACTCCACCTGCACAACAGAACACCAGCTCTGACTCCACCTGCACATCAGAACACCAGCTCTGACTCCACCTGCACATCAGAACATCAGCTCTGACTCCACCTGCACAACAGAACACCAGCTCTGACTCCACCTGCACAACAGAACATCAGCTCTGACTCCACCTGCACAGCAGAACACCAGCTCAGACTCCACCTGCACACCAGAACACCAGCTCTGACTCCACCTGCACAAGAGAACATCAGCTCTGACTCCACTTGCACAACAGAACATCAGCTCAGACTCCACCTGCACAGCAGAACACCAGAACACCAGCTCTGACTCCACCTGCACAAGAGAACACCAGCTCTGACTCCACCTGCACAAGAGAACACCAGCTCTGACTCCACCTGCACATCAGAACATCAGCTCTGACTCCACCTGCACATCATAACACCAGAACACCAGCTCTGACTCCACCTGCACAAGAGAACACCAGCTCTGACTCCACCTGCACAAGAGAACACCAGCTCTGACTCCACCTGCACATCAGAACATCAGCTCTGACTCCACCTGCACAGCAGAACATCAGCTCTGACTCCACCTGCACATCAGAACATCAGCTCTGACTCCACCTGCACACCAGAACAGCAGCTCTGACTCCACCTGCACACCAGAACACCAGCTCTGACTCCACCTGCACAAGAGAACACCAGCTCTGACTCCACCTGCACAACAGAACACCAGCTCTGACTCCACCTGCACACCAGAACATCAGCTCTGACTCCACCTGCACACCAGAACACCAGCTCTGACTCCACCTGCACACCAGAACATCAGCTCTGACTCCACCTGAACAACAGAACACCAGTTCTGACTCCACCTGCACAAGAGAACATCAGCTCTGACTCCACTTGCACAACAGAACATCAGAACACCAGCTCTGACTCCACCTGCACAGCAGAACACCAGCTCTGACTCCACCTGCACAGCAGAACACCAGCTCAGACTCCACCTGCACAGCAGAACACCAGCTCTGGCTCCACCTGCACATCAGAACATCAGCTCTGACTCCACCTGCACATCATAACACCAGAACACCAGCTCTGACTCCACCTGCACAAGAGAACACCAGCTCTGACTCCACCTGCACAACAGAACACCAGCTCTGACTCCACCTGCACAAGAGAACACCAGCTCTGACTCCACCTGCACACCAGAACACCAGCTCTGACTCCACCTGCACAACAGAACACCAGCTCTGACTCCACCTGCACACCAGAACATCAGCTCTGACTCCACCTGCACACCAGAACACCAGCTCTGACTCCACCTGAACAACAGAACACCAGCTCTGACTCCACCTGCACAAGAGAACACCAGCTCTGACTCCACCTGCACATCAGAACATCAGAACACCAGCTCTGACTCCACCTGCACATCAGAACATCAGAACACCAGCTCTGACTCCACCTGCACAGCAGAACACCAGCTCTGACTCCACCTGCACACCAGAACACCAGCTCTGACTCCACCTGCACAAGAGAACACCAGCTCTGACTCCACCTGCACAGCAGAACACCAGCTCAGACTCCACCTGCACAGCAGAACACCAGCTCTGACTCCACCTGCACAACAGAACACCAGCTCTGACTCCACCTGCACATCAGAACATCAGAACACCAGCTCTGACTCCACCTGCACATCAGAACATCAGAACACCAGCTCTGACTCCACCTGCACATCAGAACATCAGAACACCAGCTCTGACTCCACCTGCACACCAGAACAGCAGCTCTGACTCCACCTGAACAACAGAACATCAGAACACCAGCTCTGACTCCACCTGCACATCAGAACATCAGCTCTGACTCCACCTGCACACCAGAACATCAGCTCTGACTCCACCTGCACACCAGAACAGCAGCTCTGACTCCACCTGAACAACAGAACATCAGAACACCAGCTCTGACTCCACCTGCACACCAGAACACCAGCTCTGACTCCACCTGCACACCAGAACACCAGCTCTGACTCCACCTGCACATCAGAACATCAGAACAGCAGCTCTGACTCCACCTGCACATCAGAACATCAGCTCTGACTCCACCTGCACATCAGAACATCAGAACACCAGCTCTGACTCCACCTGCACATCAGAACATCAGCTCTGACTCCACCTGCACAAGAGAACACCAGCTCTGACTCCACCTGCACATCAGAACATCAGAACACCAGCTCTGACTCCACCTGCACATTAGAGCACCAGCTCTGACTCCACCTGCACAACAGAACACCAGCTCTGACTCCACCTGCACATCAGAACACCAGCTCTGACTCCACCTGCACAACAGAACACCAGCTCTGACTCCACCTGCACAACAGAACACCAGCTCTGACTCCACCTGCACATCAGAACATCAGAACACCAGCTCTGACTCCACCTGCACATTAGAGCACCAGCTCTGACTCCACCTGCACACCAGAACACCAGCTCTGACTCCACCTGCACAACAGAACATCAGCTCTGACTCCACCTGCACATCAGAACATCAGCTCTGACTCCACCTGCACAACAGCAGGTCAAAGAAGTGATAAAATGTAAATGGGCTGAGAAGTGTTGAGGGCGTCTGCAGCTGTAATAAGATGTAGGTTTGCAGGTCATTGCTGACAAAAACATCTACACAACAGACTTTTGGCAAACACACATAAGTGCCATCTCATTCACGTTGAGCATTTGGTTTTGAGACACGAGGAACTGCGTTGCTCACAAGTAACGATGACAGAACACACAGAAGCTCCACCAAAAGCACACACTCGTCCACAGTGAGGGAGTGTGTGTCGTCTCTGCTGAGCTCACACAGAGTCCACTCCAGACACACGTGACACTGTCCTGGTGCAGCTGAACCTCTGTCTGTGATGGGACACACTGTCACACATACACACTACACACACTACACACACTACACACACTACACACACTCTACACACACACTACACACACTACACACACATACACAGTACACACACTACACACACTACACACACTACACACTACACACACTACACACACTACACACACTTCCACACACTCTACAAACACTACACACACTTCTACACACACTACACACACACACACTACACACACTACACACACACTACACACACTACACACACTACACACACACTACACACACTCTACACACATACACACACTACACACACTACACACACACTACACACACTACACACACACTACACACACTACACACACTTCTACACACACTACACACACTTCTACACACACTACACACACTACACACACTTCTACACACACACTTCTACACACTCTACACACACTACACACACTTCTACACACACTACACACACACTACACACACTACACACACTTCTACACACAATACACACACTACACACACTACACACACTTCTACACACACTACACACACTTCTACACACACTACACACACTACACACACTTCTACACACACTACACACACTTCTACACACACTACACACACTACACACACTTCTACACACACTACACACACTTCTACACACACTACACACACTTCTACACACACTACACACACTTCTACACACACTACACACACTTCTACACACACTACACACTTCTATACACACTTCTATACACACTTCTACACACACTACACACACTACACACACTACACACACACTACACACACTACACACACTACACACACTTCTACACACACTACACACACACTACACACACTACACAAACTTCTACACACACTTCTACACACAACTTTGTTTTTCAATTTTTTGGGTTTTTTTTTTTATCAGTTTGCTCTCTCAACATATCGGCTTTCATGTGGAAACTAC
Organism: Rhinogobius similis; assembly: GCA_019453435.1. Taxonomy (NCBI): domain Eukaryota; kingdom Metazoa; phylum Chordata; class Actinopteri; order Gobiiformes; family Gobiidae; genus Rhinogobius; species Rhinogobius similis. The sequence goes on from CM033632.1 coordinate 35,344,290, forward strand.
AAATCTGTCCAATCTTAAAGATGTTTTATTACTTCCACGTCATCCATAGATTTCTCTGGGACATTGGAACTTCAAAGGTCGTTTTCTTCAAATGCATTTTTCTCCCTCGAGACATAAAGATCAGCCTTAAAGTAGATCCCACACCAGACTGTACAATCTGGACTCAACAAGATTTAGACGTACAAAAGTTTTTTTTAACATCTAATTCTAAAACTGATTTATTAAAGATTTAAGTCGAAAAAACTGAGGTTAATTTGAATTTTTAGGACAATTTTCAGGCCGATATAGTTTACTTAAAAACGACCTAAGAAATTAAAAAATGTATAACTAAAATGTGCACAAAATGGACCAAGAAATTTAAACCCGGTTCTCTCCATTATTCAGATTTAAATGTCTCAAATATGTGTATTTTTTGGCCATTTTTACACATAAAATGCCTTATTTCTACATGAAAACGTGACATGAGGAAAAACTTGTAATACATTTTTCTCTTACATTTATGTGAGTAAACTACAGGAGAAGTTTCAAATTGATATCTTTAAATGTAAGATTTTTCCTATTCATCTATAGTGTCACATTAGTCAGAGCTCATCATGTTTTCACTGTTTTATCAAGATGAGTTGGTTATTTTATTTCACACCTGCAGGCAGTTCATTCACGTACAGTTGCCTCATTTTAACTGTCAGCATCAGTAAACACAGATGCCTGGTTTTCTAATAAAGTGTATTTCTTTCAAACATCTCCAGAGACACTTTTGATAATCAGCAGGTGGACAGTGAATCAGATGTCCTACTATTGTAGATTTAAGACACAATCTGCAGGATCTGAACCGGAGAAGCCAAAAGAGGTCCGAGGCACCCCAGCGCATGCAGATCGCAGACTTTTGTGTGTTGTAGCGTCACAAACACTGAGTGGTGCACGGGGCTGTACTCTGCCTCCCTCTAGTGGTGATGACCCGCACAGGCACATCATGCAACATAAAACTCCACAAGGACACTTTTGTTTGATAAGGAACTGTGTCTGTTCTGAACTAGCACTATTCACAGTCTGATAACTTATAAAACTATAAACTATTTAAGACAAACTTTTAGACATTCTTGTGGTCACAGCCATGTCCATTATACATGTATTTAAACAATGCACAGAGACACAGACATGGACAGACGACCACTCTCACGTTGCCAATTAACCCCCACACACGTGTTTGGACGGTGGGTACCACGGTAACACAGGAAGAACATGCAGACTCCACCAGAGCGATCGTGTGATGTTGGTCTGCTCTAACCATTCTGCCACCGTGCAGCCCGATGCTGTTGTTGTTGACTCCATATTTGAAGCACTTTTTGGACACTCAATGCTGCTTCACAGAGCATTATTCATTCACTCCGCACCTGGTGGTGAGAGGCTGCTGTTGTAGCCACAGCTGCCCTGGGACAGACTCCCCTCAGACCACCACCAAACACACTCACCAGATTCATACCAGGCAATGTGAGTGTCTTGCTCAAGAGCAGTTTTGCAGTGAGTCACAGCTTCCCCCCTGTGGCACCTGGTGGTCCAGCGGTCTCCCATCCAAGTACTGACCAGGTCCAATTACTGACCAGGTCCAAGTACTGACCAGGTCCAAGTACTGACCAGGTCCAAGTACTAACTAGGTCCAAGTACTGACCAGGTCAAGTGCCGACCAGGTCCAAAAATGCTGACCAGGTCCATGTAGCACTGACCAGGTCCAAGATCTGACCAGGTCCGTGGTTCCAGTACTGACCAGGTCAAGTACCGACCAGGTCAAGATCGACCAGGTACCTCAAGTACTGACCAGGTCCAAGATCTGACCAGGTCCAAGTACTGACCAGGTCCAAGTACTGACCAGGTCCAAGATCTGACCCGGTCCAATTAAGTACTGACCAGGTCCAAGTACTAACCAGGTCCAAGTACTGACCAGGTCCAAGTACTGACCAGGTCCAAGATCTGACCAGGTCCAAGTACTGACCAGGTCTAAGTACTGACCAGGTCCAAGATCTGACCAGGTCCAAGTACTGAGCAGGTCCAAGTACTGACCAGGTCCAAGTAAGTACTGACCAGGTCCAAGTAAGTACTGACCATGTCCAAGTACTGACCAGGTCCAAGTACTGACCAGGTCCAAGATCTGACCAGGTCCAAGTACTGCCCAGGTCAGGCATTGATAAGTGTGGCCATCAATGCTGACATTTCAGACTATCAGAGTTGACAAACCCACCAACTGGGCTAAATGTAATGTTGAATTCCCAGTGTTCTACACAAATGTGTGTTCAGATTATTCTCTGAAATAGTACTGTGTAGTATTATGTTACTTTATGAGCCTGCTGGAGTCCAATCCCTTCGTGACTTTAGCACTTTGAAGTCTCAGATGCAAATAACGTGTAAAATACACTGTCTGCCCAGAAAAAAGTCTCCACAGAAATTGAAGGTCATACGCTGTAATATTTGGTTGGAGCCCTTCAGCTTTGATTACAGCACGCATTTTTCACCCAGATCAGAGCTGATGATGGAGAGTGTGACGTGTGCATCCTTCTCCAGCACATCCCTGAGAATCAGCTCTGGACTCTGTGGTCCATCCATGTGTGAAAATACTCCCTGCTCCTGGACCACTCTGTCACAATGTGGGCCACGAATCCTGAACCACTCTGTCACAATGTGGGCCACGAATCCTGGACCACTCTGTCACAATGTGGGCCATGAATCCTAGACCACTCTGTCACAATGTGGGCCATGAATCCTAGACCACTCTGTCACAATGTGGGCCATGAATCCTGGACCACTCTGTCACAATGTGGGCCATGAATCCTAGACCACTCTGTCACAATGTGGGCCATGAACCCTGGACCGCTCTGTCACAATGTGGCCCATGAATCCTGACATTTCCATCTTCAAATCAGGAAAGAAGAAATCCTGGTGGAAATAACCTGGTGGTTCAGGATGTTCAGCTGATCTCATTCTTTGGACACATAATGTTGCTGAACCTAGACCTGACCAACGGCAGCAGCCCCAGACCATAACTCTGCCCCCTACAGGCTGCAAATGTTGGGTTTAAATATTGTGTTGCAGCTGAAAGACAATGCCAGACGCAGCAATTATCCAACAGGAAGGTCATACCGATTTGCTCACCAGAGTCCAGGTGGTGCCTTTTTAGTGTAAATGATATAATAATAGTCTGTGAAGTGAAGTGTGGTCAGTGTAAAACATGTAGCATCTATGTTCATCTAAATGTGTGTTCCATGTTTGTTCCATTTTCAGTGTTCACACATTTTAATCAACAACAATGTCAGTTTTTCTCCGACTGTGTGTGTGTGTGTGTGTGTATGTGTGTGTGTAAATATACATATATATGTGTGTATACCTACACACATAAAAAAATTATATATATATAATTTTTATATATATATTCACCACAGGCACCACTTTGGCCTTCACCTTCAGGCCTTCTCCAGCTCTTCTCTGAGCCCTTGGTATTTCTCTAGTTTCTCATGTTCTTTCTCCTGATGTTGTCATCACTTGGTGATGCCACATCAACCACAGCGGCCTTCCTTTGCTCTTTATCCACCACACGATGTCTGGTTGGTTTGCCATTACCATTCTGTCAGTCTGTATCTGGACGTCCCACAGGATCTTCACTCGGTCATTCTCTATCTCCTTTGGAGGTGTTTCCCATTTTGACCTTGGGGTTTCCAGTCCACACTCCACACAGATGTTTCTGTACACTATGTCTGCCACTATGCCATGTCTGCTTTCCCTGCAGCATCTTTCCCTGCAGGTCTGTGCTGGACTGTCTCAGGAGCTTCACCTTGGGTCTTGTCTGGTGTGGTAGATCTGGGCCTCTATTGCTCTGGTGCCCAGGGCCTGCTCCATGATGAGCCTCTGTGCTGTCCTTTAGTCCGGCCCGCTCTAGACACTGGTAGGATTTCTTGATATCAGCCACTTCAGTTATTTTCCGGTGGTACATCCCATGTAGGGGCTTGTGCTCCCATGATGCTTCCTCCTCCAGCACCTCATCCTCTGTTCCCTATTGACACTATCCATAACGTTCAACAGCTGCTCCTCCTGCCGGCAAAGCCATTTCCGGTCCAGCATTTTTGCTGAATTTAAAGACTTCTAAAAAAAGTCAAAAAAAAAAAAAGTAAGGCGCACATATAAAAAAGAAAACACGGCACCATAAACCGAAGCACGCAGGAAATGAGTGGGACCAATCCTTTTCGCCATCCACAAGCAGGTTACAGTCGTGATTGGCTGAAAAAATCCTCCATACAACCTTTAAAAGTGTTGCATGTTACTGTGTTATTGACGCTAGCACTGCTCATTAGCATAGCCTACTGACCCTCGTAGTTGTGGGTGTAGCTGGAAATGTGCTATTTAAATCGCTTTTCTCGCTTACTCAAGGAGCAGGAGAGAGGGAATCCACAAGTCTATGGACATCCTTTATTGTAATTTTCAGCTGAAATACAAACTGGACGCGAAATTATTAATTTGAGCAGCTGTCAAATGTTATTCACGGAGTCAATTGCCTGAGACTTTCACTGAGCACGTCATCATCTGGGGCCTTGTCCTTGATGTACTTGTGGATCTTGGATGTTTCATCCTGGATAGACGCTCTCACACTCACTAGTCCACGGTCCTCCTTCCTTATGGCTCATGTACAGTCTTAGGGGCAGGATTTGGGATGGAATCCTCCATGCACGGTAAGGAGCTTTCTGTGGTCTGTATCTCTTCCTTTGGCCACCTTATTATGCCCGCAGGGTCTGATCACTGGCAGGATCGCCCGAGACTTGTTCTTGCCATTGAGCTGGCTTCTTAGGACTTGCCTTACTCGCTGGAGATATATGGCTATTGCCGCTTTCCTCGTTGCCTCTTTGAGGTTGCCATTTGCCTGTGGTATTCCAAACTATTTGTACCCATCCTCAGTGTCTGCTATTGTAAGTGGACAGAATACGGCAAAAAGGAGCTTTATCTGAACAGGAAATCACAAAAGAATTGCATAAACCAAAGTATTATGTTGTTGTGGCTCATTGGAAAACACAGAAAATCATAGGTCTAAAAAAAATCGGAAGAAAAGGGGTTTAAATAAAAAGATCATTTGCTATTAAATAAGTAATTAATGTTTAAGGGTTTATTCAAACAATCAACTTCAAATAGTTGTCGGATAGGTACACAGTGGGAGTAGAGCTAAACCCAGAGGACCAGCGGAGCAGCTCTGGTTCAGGCTCAGATGAAGGAGCGGGGAGTGGCGTGAGGTGGTTTGGGCTGAGCAGCGCTTCTCTTCAGGAAGGAACAAGTGCAGAGAACTGGGCAGAGGATCCAGCCACAGCCCAAGTTCATGAAGGTCCTTGCGAGCACCGAAGACAGGGAGTTAATCTGATGAACCTGCCCAGACCGGTCCACTGCGCACGGGTCTCGCTCCTCTCCTTTCTTCCTGGACTGGATCCTCTGATTGGAAACTCTGCTTCACATCTGAAACAGAAATGAACCCATGTAGAGAGATATATATGGTTTGATTATCTCCTCACACCAAACATGGTGCTATCATCCCAAACATGAGAGGAGATGATACTGAAAGTGATTAAAGGAACTGGGCTGAACACAGCTCTTGGTGAGTGTGTGATTAAGTTCATTTTATTTATTATTATTTGCTTTAGAGCACCATCTCAATTAACCACTGAGCAAATGACCAATTCCCATATCAAATTTAAAATTATCAATAAACAATTTTACATTGATTATTATTAATAATTAAACTTTGGTCGATCTGAAGGTTGTAAGAACGTAACCGAGACATTGACTTCATTTCTGGAAATAAAATAACACTTCACCAACTGTGGTTTATGGAGATTTATTGATTAACATACAAACAGATAAATATGGTGATTAAATATGCAAATTAGTCATGAACAAGGTTTTTTTTTTTTCATTTCAATTTATTTTATTTTTGTAATGCCCAAAATCCCAACAGTTGCCTCGATGGGCCACAGGTAGAAAGCGGTTCAAAACAGGTAGAAAGTAGTTAAAATCCTGGTTTTAGGAGGGCTTGGATGGTACTCTCCTGTGGAACCGCTACGTGCGGCTTCTCCATTGGGACTCGTCCTGGGACTTAGACGAGGTGGACTGGCCTTTTTCTCAGCTATTTCATTGGCTTCTCCGCAGCTCTCCTGCCCAGAGGGCCTGGATGGTTCTCTCCTGTGAAACCGCCATGCGTGGCTTCCATTGCTTCGGTTGGGCCTGGGTGATCGGCCCGTGTCAGGACCATCCAGACCAAAGAGTCAGCTCAGGCCAAGGCTGATGCGCACAAGTTCTGAATGACTGAAGTTGATTCATGCTGTACTTTTGTGGTTAATAATGTTGGTTTTGATTAAATATGTTGTGATAAATGTAATAGACCAACATATTGTGGCTGAAATGATAATAATCTCTGTTTTTCTTTACATTCCTATATTGATTTGGCATAGCCTTTCAGTGCACCGTACACCAAAGTTCACGTTGACGAATGTCAGGTGGAGCAGCAATCAGGCCGTACACCATGCATACACCCAAATTTGGTGTACACAACTTTGATGAATGAGGGCCAATGGGTGTGTGTTGTGTCTAATGCATACTGTATCAAACCAATGACCTCTGGGTTTATGGGTAAAAAATGTTCTTATTATGTCTTTGAACCATATAAGATATAAGAACTGCGGTCTAATTTGTACAAACAACAAACACACAACTCAAAGAAAAAAATATGTTTTAATGTGAATTTTGTAGAATTTTAGATTCGTTTCTGAACAAACATACAAAAGCCTCTGCTCAATCAGTCTCAGTTGAATATTGGATACAATACTGAACACAAAAGCTGCTATTGAAGTTTGTGTCACACAGTTGTTGAGCGTTCGTTATGAGGACAGTTTAATTGTTTAATGGACCAGTGACCAACTGTTGTTCAACATTTAAAACAGTAAAAAGAATAATCAAAGAAGTTTGGTCTTCATCGATCCGACTGATTTTAAAGGACTGTTGACGCCAGGGTCCTGTTTGTGGACTTCAGCTCTGCATTCAACACCATCCTCCTGCTCTGCTCCAGGACAAGCTCTCTCAGCTCCACGTGCCTGACTCCATCTGCAGATGGATCACTGACTTCCTGACGGACCGGAGGCAGTGCGTGTGGCTGGGGTAGAATGTCTCAGAGACTCGGACTATCAACACAGGACTCCGCAGGGCTGTGTACTTTCTCCTCTGCTCTTCTCCCTGTGACACCAACTGCTGCACCTCCAGCCACGACTCTGTGAAACTGAGTTTGCAGACGACACCATCCTCATTGGACTCATCTCGGACGGCGATGAGTCTGTCTACAGGAGGGAGGTGGACCGGCTGGTGTCCTGGTGCAGTGACAATAACCTGGAGCTCAACGCCCAGAAGACAGTGGAGATGATGAGATGACCCCCCACCCCCACCCGCCCTGACAGACTCTCTCATCGCCACCGTGGACTCTTTCCGCTTCCTTGGCACCACCATCACTCATGACTTCAAGAGGAGCCGACCATCAGCTCATCATCAGTCAGGCCCAGCAGAGGATGGACTTCCTGTGGCAGCTGAGGAAAGCCAAGCTGCCGGCGCAGATGATGGTGCAGTTCTACACGGCCATCATCGAGTCCATCCTCACCTCCTCCATCACCGTGTGGTCCATCCTCACCTCCTCCATCACCGTGTGGTCCATCCTCACCTCCTCCATCACCGTGTGGTCCATCCTCACCTCCTCCATCACCGTGTGGTCCATCCTCACCTCCTCCATCACCGTGTGGTCCATCCTCACCTCCTCCATCACCGTGTGGTACAGGAGCCCCAGCCAGAGACAAACACAGACTACAGCGCAGCATTGTGTTTCTGCTGAGAAGGTGATCGGCTGCAGCCTTCCATCTGTCCAGGACCTGTGCGTCTCCAGGACTCGGAGCAGGTCGATCACGGCTGACCCTTCTCACCTGGACATGGACTATTTAAGCCCCTCCCCTTGGGCAGGAGGCTACGGTCCATCCAGACCAGAACCTCCCGCCACAAGAACAGTTTCTGTCCTCTGCTGTTGGACTCATGAACACTTTAGAACACCTGCCACTTTAACAATCATAGAATAAAAGAGCTATCTATTTATACTGCTACATTTGCACTACTGTCTGGCCAACTGTAATATTTTCTGTATGTTGTCTAAGTCTATTTAATTTAATTTTATTTTATTTTAGTCTTAACTTTATGCATGCCTCTTTTTATATATTTTGCTAATATTTTATTCATTGTTTTATGTTGCACCTTACGCCAAAGCACCTATGTTTGTGAATTTTGTTCAGTGACAATGGCAATGAACCGACTCTGATTCTGATTCAGAGTCTAAAGACAAAGCTCCAGCTGCGTTCCTACTCTCACTATTAACCTGTCCAGCCAGATGAGTTCTCGATAGGTCTGGGTGATACAGTGATAAAAATGGAATGTTGAGCTTGTCCTGTGACAGTCAGCTATTTTTGTGAAATCGTCTTATCATGATTGACTGTTTGTGTCTTTAATGCCTCTGTCTGTTCAAACACACTCTTTCTCCTGTTGTTTAGCCTCTGAAGCCTCTGAGCAGATGACTTTATTTACCTCTTAAAGACCAGAGCTGCACAATTAAACCAAATCCACACAAAATCACAATTTAAAATTTCAATTAGCAAATCACAAAGGCTGCAGTTTTTAAAGCGCAATAATTTCTTCCACAAACAACAAAATGTCTTGCTTTGATTTGAATAAAAACTGTTCATACTGTAGTTTGGATTTGTACAAAGATGATCTGAAACAAGTGACAAACACTAAAAACGACAAAGATACGACTAAAAGTGACAAAGACACGTTTAAATAAACAAACACAACCAAATGTGACAAAAATGTGACTAAAAGTAACAAAACTGTACTTAACCCTCGTGCTCTCTTCTTTTGAACAATGCACATTTGGTCAAAGAGCAATATATGTTTTCATATCAGGAAAATAATACTTTTGAAAACATTTAGCATAAATTGTATGTTAGGTGATGTTTTGGACCACCCATGAAAGATTCATAGCGATGAAATAAAAATAAAACAAAAAATCTAGATGGGGTTAAATGGACCAGAAGATTGTGGAAGAGTTAAAATGTGAATTTGACCAGAATCCTATTATTAAAACTAAAATAAATCACAAACATTATCACAAAGGCACTGGTCAGAAAAATCACAATTAGATAGTTTTCCTAAATGGTGCAGCTCTGTTAAAGGCAATAGAAAAAGTGAACAAAGTGAATCGAGATAAAATCAAAATCATGATCTAGTCCCATGAAAATCGTGATAATCATGTTTTACCTGGGCCTAGTTCTCATGGTTCACAGTTCACAAACTCTTGAGAACTGGACGCTCTCCTGTTGGCTTTGACCCGGCAGCTGCGTGAACCAATCACAGAGCAGCATTGTGGTTTAGATGGAAGTCAAAGGGATGAACCCAAACAAACACGGCGATTCTTCGGCTTGTTCCGCTGTTGTGACACTTCGCCCAATCGTCATGACGTTCCGCCTTTTCCCGACGGCTTTAGGTGAGAGACTCTCCCAACCGATGTGTAGAACTCAATTCAGAGAGATTCATCTGGTAAAGTGGAAATGAGTTTCCTCCGCAGGGTGGCTGGGCACTCCCTGACAGAGAGGGTGAGGAGGTCAGTCACAGGAGGAGCTTGGACTGGAGCCGCTGCTCTTCCACGTTCAGGCTCGGGCATCTGTTCCAGAGCCTCCTGGACGCCTCTGTGGAGGTGTTCATGTCCCACCGGGAGGAGGCTCTGGGGAAGGCCTGGGGTTGCTGCAGGGACTATGGCCCGGGCAGTTTACAAGATCAAGCCAGTGTTTGGCGAGACATTATTCTTTGTGTTTCTGTCTGTTTTACACTGCGTTGTTTTCACTTGAGTCTGTGTGCTCTCATCCAATCATCTCACTCAAAAGTGTTGTGACACTTTTGGACCAGACCGCTCCAAAGTGAACCAGGTTACACCAGCCACATGTAAAACCTCTTTGTGGTGTTCTCTGGGAGGGTCTCCCTCACACATGGAACTGTACGGGACAAAACTGTGACAATGTCATAAACTACTGAAGAACACTGTAGTATGTGTGTGTCCAGGGGCAGGGAGGGGCCCAGTGTCGGGGGCTGGGGGGGCTTGGGGGGGGCTGGGGGGTACAGCAGCTGGTGCCTGGAGTTGCCGTGGCAATGTATAGACACCTAATGATCTGAACGGCCCTGAGAGAGGCGGGGCATTATCACATTGTGTGGAAGGGCATCTGTCTCCAGCTACGTCTGCTGAGACAAACCCCTCCCACCCCCATACCCCCACCCCCCCACACACACACACACACACACACACACACACACACACACACACACACACACACACACACACACACACACACACACACACACACACACACACAGACACACACACACACACACACACACACACATGGGCCCACCCCCTCCTGCATGTAGAGACAAGCAGACCCTCCTGAATGTTCCAAACAGTTGTTCAAAGACATTTTAGTGGTTGTAAATACTAATAGCTCCTCTTTAACAGATCTGACCTGAGTCCCTCCTTCCTCTGAGTCCCTCACATCTCTCCAGATATTTCCAGGCAGTGGTGGGCAATATTGACAAAAACACATTTCTTGTATTTTTTGGATGATCTCATTCAGACATATGCTAATAATGCATCATGATGTAAATTTCTTGGTTGAGTTTCACACAAAAAGTGAATGGACCATCAAATGAACCACAAAAGTACAGAATAGTCACTTTATTAAGTGATTAAACTAGATGTTTAGATGCTAATATTTAGTCATTTTAATTACAAATGATATGCTAAATATTCTTGGCAGATCTCCAAAACAACACTTATGATTTGTTAGTGTGTCTCCCGCCTCTGATGCAGGTGAGGAATTGTGCAAAATCCTTATGTCTTAGTTTTCCTCATTTCCCGCCCGATTACACTTGAGTTTAGCTTTTTCAATCGAGTTCCTCACAAAAGTCAGTCATTTCAAAACCTTAACTCTATTTGTTTGTACACTGATAAAAAGAGAATATGTTCACGTCGTAAAACGACATCCTTCATTGTTATAAATTGCTTTTTAAATTTTCTCTGTGCGATTTGAATTTTTCCTTTCTACACCTCCTTTAAGGCAAGTTGTTTAACATGTTACTATGGACCACAATTTTGCATTTCTCGAGTAATAAATGTCCCATTTAGTTTGAAAACACTCTTAGTGTTTGGCTACAATCTTCCCCCAACCAACCAGTGTGTGGTGATAATAATGTAACTATATATATATATGACTGGAGCGAGGTTTGGACAGTAACACAGCTAATGTCCACCAGGAGGCAGTAACACCTCTGATTTAAGGGCAAAGAAAGCCAACACTTACCAGGAGGAGAAAGAAAGAAAAGAATAAGAGAGACAGAGAGAGGGGGGGGACTCTGCTGATGGACAGGAGCCTCATGGAGTTTATTGTTGGTAGATGACTTCACTGTCCCCTCCTCTGTGTCCCCATCTCTGTGTCCCTTCCTCTGTGTCCCCTCCTCTGTGTCCCTTCCTCTGTGTCCCCACCTCTGTGTCCCTTCCTCTGTGTCCCCACCTCTGTGTCCCTTCCTCTGTGTCCCCTCCTCTGTGTCCCCACCTCTGTGTCCCCACCTCTGTGTCCCCTCCTCTGTGTCCCCTCCTCTGTGTCCCCATCTCTGTGTCCCTTCCTCTGTGTCCCAACCTCTGTGTCCCCTCCTCTGTGTCCCCACCTCTGTGTCCCCTCCTCTGTGTCCCCACCTCTGTGTCCCCACCTCTGTGCCCCCCCCCCTGTGTCCCCACCTCTGTGTCCCTTCCTCTGTGTCCCCTCCTCTGTGTCCCCACCTCTGTGTCCCCACCTCTGTGTCCCCTCCTCTGTGTCCCCTCCTCTGTGTCCCCATCTCTGTGTCCCCTCCTCTGTGTCCCCACCTCTGTGTCCCCTCCTCTGTGTCCCCACCTCTGTGTCCCCTCCTCTGTGTCCCCTCCTCTGTGTCCCCACCTCTGTGTCCCTTCCTCTGTGTCCCCTCCTCTGTGTCCCCACCTCTGTGTCCCTTCCTCTGTGTCCCCTCCTCTGTGTCCCCACCTCTGTGTCCCCACCTCTGTGTCCCCACCTCTGTGTCCCCTCCTCTGTGTCCCCTCCTCTGTGTCCCCATCTCTGTGTCCCCTCCTCTGTGTCCCCACCTCTGTGTCCCCTCCTCTGTGTCCCCACCTCTGTGTCCCTTCCTCTGTGTCCCCTCCTCTGTGTCCCCACCTCTGTGTCCCTTCCTCTGTGTCCCCTCCTCTGTGTCCCCACCTCTGTGTCCCCACCTCTGTGTCCCCATCTCTGTGTCCCCATCTCTGTGTCCCTTCCTCTGTGTCCCTTCCTCTGTGTCCCCACCTCTGTGTCCCCACCTCTGTGTCCCCACCTCTGTGTCCCCTCCTCTGTGTCCCCTCCTCTGTGTCCCCATCTCTGTGTCCCCATCTCTGTGTCCCTTCCTCTGTGTCCCTTCCTCTGTGTCCCTTCCTCTCTGTCCCCATCTCTGTGTCCCCTCCTCTGTGTCCCCACCTCTGTGTCCCCTCCTCTGTGTCCCCTCCTCTGTGTCCCCACCTCTGTGTCCCCACCTCTGTGTCCCCATCTCTGTGTCCCTTCCTCTGTGTCCCTTCCTCTGTGTCCCCTCCTCTGTGTCCCCACCTCTGTGTCCCCACCTCTGTGTCCCCACCTCTGTGTCCCCTCCTCTGTGTCCCCTCCTCTGTGTCCCCATCTCTGTGTCCCCACCTCTGTGTCCCCATCTCTGTGTCCCCATCTCTGTGTCCCCACCTCTGTGTCCCCACCTCTGTGTCCCCATCTCTGTGTCCCTTCCTCTGTGTCCCTTCCTCTGTGTCCCTTCCTCTGTGTCCCCATCTCTGTGTCCCCTCCTCTGTGTCCCCACCTCTGTGTCCCCACCTCTGTTTCCCCTCCTCTGTGTCCCCACCTCTGTGTCCACTCCTCTGTGTCCCCATCTCTGTGTCCCCTCCTCTGTGTCCCTTCCTCTGTGTCCCCACCTCTGTGTCCCCACCTCTGTGTCCCCTCCTCTGTGTCCCCTCCTCTGTGTCCCCAACTCTGTGTCCCCATCTCTGTGTCCCCACCTCTGTGTCCCCATCTCTGTGTCCCCATCTCTGTGTCCCTTCCTCTGTGTCCCTTCCTCTGTGTCCCTTCCTCTCTGTCCCCATCTCTGTGTCCCCTCCTCTGTGTCCCTTCCTCTGTGTCCCCTCCTCTGTGTCCCCACCTCTGTGTCCCCACCTCTGTGTCCCCACCTCTGTGTCCCCATCTCTGTGTCCCCATCTCTGTGTCCCTTCCTCTGTGTCCCTTCCTCTGTGTCCCCTCCTCTGTGTCCCCACCTCTGTGTCCCTTCCTCTGTGTCCCTTCCTCTGTGTCCCCTCCTCTGTGTCCCCACCTCTGTGTCCCCACCTCTGTGTCCCCACCTCTGTATCCCCTCCTCTGTGTCCCCACCTCTGTGTCCACTCCTCTGTGCCCCCCACTGTGTCCCCTCCTCTGTGTCCCCTCCTCTGTGTCCCCACCTCTGTGTCCCCACCTCTGTGTCCCCTCCTCTGTGTCCCCTCCTCTGTGTCCCCAACTCTGTGTCCCCACCTCTGTGTCCCCATCTCTGTGTCCCCATCTCTGTGTCCCCACCTCTGTGTCCCCATCTCTGTGTCCCCATCTCTGTGTCCCTTCCTCTGTGTCCCTTCCTCTGTGTCCCTTCCTCTCTGTCCCCATCTCTGTGTCCCCTCCTCTGTGTCCCTTCCTCTGTGTCCCCTCCTCTGTGTCCCCACCTCTGTGTCCCCACCTCTGTGTCCCCACCTCTTTTTCCCCTCCTCTGTGTCCCCACCTATGTGTCCACTCCTCTGTGCCCCCCCCCCCCCCCCCACTGTGTCCCCTCCTCTGTGTCCCCACCTCTGTGTCCCCATCTCTGTGTCCCCTCCTCTGTGTGTCCCCCATTGTGTCCTCTACTCCGTTTCCCTCCTCTGTGACCCCTCCTCTGTGTCTTCTCTGTGTCTCCCCTGCCCGTGTCCCCTCCTCTGTCCCCTCTCCCTTCCTCCTTCTCCTGTCCCCTCCTCTCTGTCCCCTCTCCCTGTCCCCTCTCCCCTCCTCACTCTCCCCTCTCCTTATCCCCTCCTCTGTCCCCTCTCCCTTCCTCCTTCTCCTTGTCCCCTCTCCCCTCCTCACTTGTGGAGGGACATTAGTTGCTCTTCTGGTTGGACGTGTCCCTCTGCAGGTGTCAGCTCACACCTGGAGCCTGGGGGACGGAGCGGGACAGACGCTCAGGTGTCCACGAGTCCTGCCTCAGTGACACACGAGGACTGAAGCAGAACAGAACAGACACACACGCTTTAGACTCAAACAAAGCACTGCAGCTCTTTACTTTGGAGATATCACTTTAAGCTCTTTGTGTATGAGAAAATGTGGAAGTGTTTCATCAAGTAATATTTTTATATTCAAACATGCCATTTTATGCGTAAATTGCCAAAATTGCACATAATTGGGGAATATAAACCAGAAAAATGGATAGAGCCAGGTTTAAAATTCCTGCTTATAGTTTAGTTCCCATATCAGAGACAAACAAAAGGGTTTGGGAAATCTTAATTAGTATTTCAGTAAATTATATCTTGCTGAAAATTGCAGTAAAAATGTGTCTCATGTTTTGAAGTTAAAGGAGACATTCAGATTTTTTCAGGTGCTTAATTTTTAACTATATCATAAGTAGATAATAATTTTGTTCATTGTAAACCAAAATATGGATCTAAAACAGCTCAGTAAGAGAGACAGGTCCATGGGCGGGGATAGGGGGTAGGTGAAAACAGGAATTTTCTGGGTCCTTCTCAGTTGCAGGACATTCATCTTAGCGCTTGTTCCTGTTAGAGGTCACAGGTGACGGGAGCCGGAGTGTCACAGAGTTAACCCTGTAAGTGACGGGTTATTGCAGCACAATAGGATCAACTGGAACATGCAGGAATCAATCAAAAGAAAACTAATGAGGGGGAAACACTGCTGTAACGAGGTTAAAGCTCATTCAAGTTGTCCCCATTGAACCTCTACTGAATCACGCTCAGACATATCAACAAATCCTTCTGTTCGATGTTGTTTTATTGGACATTCCTTTGGATTGATTTGATTATAAAGAGTAATTCAAGCCAAGTGAATACTTAACGAAGGGGTTTGGAGTTATTGTATTAACTAAATAGTTAGTAAGCCTGAATCCCTCTCAATAAACTTGTTTATTATGAATTCTTTGTTCATGCTTTATTCAAGGTATTAAAAGTGCATTATTTAAAAGTGTTAGTCTTTTTATTGTAAAACAAACATCTAAACTCCAACCATCACTATGACCTCCTCAGCTCCTCCTCAGGCCCAGCAGAGGATGCACTTCCTGCAGCTGAGGACGGGGTCCTTACCCCCTCCATCACCGAAGGGTGCAGGAGCCACAGCCAGGGACAAACAGGGACTACAGTCCAGGACCTGTCTCTGTGTGTCTCCAGGACCTGACCGTCTCCAGGACCTGAGCCTCTCCAGGACCTGTCTCTGCACATCTGCAGGACCTGCACGTCTCCAGGACCTGTACGTCTCCAGGACCTGAGCGTCTCCAGGACCTGTCTCTGTATGTCTCCAGGACCTGTCTCTGCACATCTGCAGGACCTGAGTGTCTCCAGGACCTGAGCGTCTCCAGGACCTGAGCGTGGAGCTGAGTTTGAGATCATCACAACATTTCAGGCCAATAATATTTAATACATGGAGCAGCTAAAATGAATCTAGTTAAAATGCTGATATTTGTTAGTGGAGTTAATGAAGTTAACGGGCCCAGTCAGTGATAGAAATGAACAGATTAAATATTTGTGAATTTACCTTTTGGATATTTCATGGCAAAGTAGAATGTAATCAGTGTGGCCCTTGCTCTTGAGATCATCTAAACATCTACTCGGACGGCCAGCTCCTGCCCACAGGACACGTTTGTAGAGGACGCCGTTATAGCAGGAAGATCAGTTCAGCTGCTTCACACCCCAAACTTTCCCGAATAAGCAGCCGCCCAGGCACAGACGCAGGACCAGCCCGTCACTGTAGAAACACTTCATCAAAGCAGACAACGGAGGCTTCCCGAGGACAGGACGGGGCGCAAACAACAGCCCAACTGGAGGCAGAAGTAAGAAAGAGGACGGAGGGGGTGTTTTTATCCCCATGTCTCTCGAGGAGATCTTCAAATCTCATTCATTCATTCATTCATTTTCTACCGCTTATTCCCGTTAGGGGTTGCGGGTGACTGGAGCCTATCCCAGTGACTTTGGGCCTTAGGCAGGGTACACCCTGGACAGTGGCCAACTCGTCGCAGGGCTAACACAGAGAGACAGACATTGACAGACAACCATTCACTCTCACAGTCACTCACTAAGGACAATTTAGAGTTCTCAATTAACCTACACAGTCATGTCTTTGGACGGTGGGAGGAGCCAGAGAACCCGGAGAGAACCCACGGTAACACGGGGAGGACATGCAGACTCCACCCAGAGAGATCGTGTGATGTTAGGGTGGTTCAGAATTCGAAACCATGATGTTGGGGTGGTCTGGGATTCGAACCCACGATCTCCTTATTGAGAGGCAGAAGCTCTAGCCGCTCTGCCACCGTGCACCCCATCTTCAAATCTAATCAGACTAAACATTAGCGACTCTCACTTGCAGGTGAGCTTTTAAAGACGTAGACTGTGCCCCAAAATCTGCAAACTCTGGATTCTGATTCACTTTCCACCTTCTAATATCTTCAAAAAGTGTAGCTGGAGATGTTTGTGAGAAATGCACTTTACCTGTAATGTTTACTCCACACTTGATAAAATAGTGAAAAATGTGCCTTCTGTGTGAAGCTTTTGTACGACCATTCACTCGTGTCAGAAACACATCACTGCAAACAGTGTCTTTGAAAACACTTTTGTGATACAGTTTCTCTGCGAAATACTCTCACTCGCTTAATTCATTTAGAGTTTTTATTGCTGTGAGATGATGGTCAAATCATTCCTATAATGTACATTTTAAAAAACTTTGCTGAAATACTATACATTTGTGATGTGAGGCTGGACTTATGTCGTGGATCTGGAGCTTTGTAAAGCCTGTCTTTCTTCTGCCCTCGATCATTTGGACATCCAGGAGTAAAAAAAACAGAAATAAAAATCTACAATCTCTGAAGCTCAGATAAAGTTTGATCATCTTCAGATCCTGATCTTTTGTCAGTCAGATTTCTCTTGTGCGTTTAGAATCAGATCTAATGTGTTATCTGACCATTCTAGGTTTTTTGCATTTTTTTTCTGGCCATAATGAAATGATACAAGACGAGACACGACAGCTGAATAGGAGAAACTTTTACATTTAAAGATATCAATTGGAAACCTCTCCTACAGTTTACTCACATAAATGTTAAAGAAAATATACAAGTTTTTCATCATGTTTTCATGTAGAAATAAGGCATTTTCTGTGTAAAAATGACCAAAAACACACATATTTGGGACATTTAAATCTAAAAAATGGACGGAACCAGGTTTAAATATCTTGGTTCATTTTGTGCAAATATTAGTTACAAAAAAAATGTACAGAGAGGATTTAGGATTTATTATTTCAGTTTTGAGTAAACTTGATTGGACTGGAAATTGTCCTAAAAAAGTCAACTTTTGCCGCATTGTTTTGACTTAAAACTTAAATAAATCAGTTTTAGAATTAGATATTTTAAAATCCTTCTGTACGTTTCGTCTAAATCTTGTTGAGTCCAGATTGTACAGTTTGGTGTGGGATCTACTTTAAGGCTGATCTTTATGTCTCGAGGGAGAAAAATTCATTCTAAGAAAACGGCCTTTGAAGTTCCAATGTCCCAGAGAAATCTATGGATGAAGTGGATTCAATGAACTATTTTTAGGAGCAGATTGAACAAGTTTGTTGTTTCCACATGAAAGCCGATGTGTTGAGAGCAAACTGACCAAAAAATGACAAAAAAAAAGAGTTTTGCCTGTAGTGTCTCGCTTTAATTTGAAAAAGGACCTATCTGACAGACTTTCACGCCGGGTTAGATCGTCCTGTGCTGCCTGTGCTTTTGTTATTCATTTTTACTTCTCCAGTTGTGTCCTGTGGTTTTATGTTCATTAAATGGTATAATTGGAAAAATAAAATCTATAGTAAAGACAAAACGTATTCTTGTTTCAAATGTACTGACTCTGAGCAAACGTCTTTCCATTTCTGCACGTGAACAGGATCAGCTCAGAATAAAATTTGCATCTTGTTCTTAGAAGTAGTCAAATATGATTATTTTTGACAACATAAATGATCATCGTCATCCATTATTTAAAATGGTTTCTTTGAAAAGCAGCTTCAATCCTTAAGTGTTTTCTTTCATTCTGTCGCTTATTTCAGTCGATTAACTTAAGGAATCATTAGCTGTACTTGTACTTGTACTTGTACTGGAGTAATATGAATCTGTAGTCTGCTTTTACTTCTGACATTCACAGGCGTCACGTGTGGTAAGCACACACTCACAGTCAGAGGTGATTATTGGGTTATGATGGTGTTTGTACCAGTGACTCTAAACTACTCCTTCACTTCACAAACGGGACTCCTGCTCCGGAGCCGCGCCGGGCTTTCCCTTGAGCGCGGCCCCGTTTCCCTTTGAAGGACAGCACTCGCAGCCAATCAGGGCTCGTCTGGTGGCGAGGGCTGGCTGGTCGGCGCTCTCCGCCAATCAGCGCGCGTGCCTGGCCCGAGTGCGTCAGCGGGGCTGTGTGAACGCTGCGCTCCCATCCCCCCTTTGTCCTCCCCTTGTCTGGACAAAAAAAAAAAGGCAGAAAGACCGAACCGAGACCCCAGCCCAGTGCCCAGACCGGGACCGCGGTAAGACCCAGGGACTGACCCACGCACGAGCACGGTCCCGTTGGCCATCGAGCACCCCCTCACGCGCACAGCCCCCCCTCCCCCCCTTTATCCTTGGTTTGATCACACTGTGTGGAGATGCACCACTGTCACTGCGCTCTCATTTCACACCGTATCGTACTTTTCACCGTGTGTTCGGAGCAGCGCGAGCCCTGTCGGTGCCGTGTGCGGAGTCGACCTTGTGGTTACGTAAAAAAACGCACTACGAAGCCCGAACTCAACATGGCGCCCGTCCGTCCGCTCTATCGTTAGTTCATCTGTGTGTGTGTGTGTGTGTGTGTGCGCGTGAACGCCTCGTAATCGGCTCTAATCCACGGTCGTGCGCGTGCGCGCGTGAGCCTCTCCTCCGCGCACGTCCGCCAGTGCGTGCGCGCGCAGCAGAGGAGGCCCTCTTTTATATTTATATATTTTTAATAGAGATTACAGTAACACGAATTAAAGGCGCTTAATCAGAAGAACAGACTCGGTAAAGCAAAGTTAGAGGTTTTCGTACAGCATTTCGACATTTTTAAGGACTTGACAAAAAAGGAGAAAGGAGCCTACGTCACGTCAGTCACGGGCTGCAGCTCGGAGCTCGGGGCGCACTCGGAGCTCTTCGGCTCTTTCCGGAAAGAGGAAACGTCCCAGAGGCGTTTTGGAGAAGTTCACGAGCGAGTTAACCAAGTGTAGTGGATACAGTTATCATATCAGTTTTATTCTGTGTTTTAGCCTCATTACTGTTGTTGATGAATTCTGCCATTGTGTCCATGGGCAGGACACTTAACCCTGTGTCTGCATACACTGGTGTGTGAATGTGTGGGTGAGTGGATGCTTGATATAACGTGCTTGAAAGTAGAAAAGTGCTCTATAAATGACCACTTAAGAATAGTTTTTTCTGATGGTGTGTTCATGAGCTCATGTTTGGAGCCCGTCTCAGTAAATATTTCCATTCTTCCTCATGTCTAAAGTAAAGGTGCTGAAGATGCAAACAAGTGCAGAGGCACTAAACGCGCACTAACGCACTAAAGTCGAGAGTAAAGTCTCCAAAGACTGCCTCGGGCTCTGACTCTGATAACTCTGTTCCAACCTGCAGGACGCTCTTTTACGCACAGCACTCTCCACTTGGAGTCGTCTTGAGTCTGTGAGTCCTGGCCTTGCAGCCAGTGCACTACAATTACTGCACAGTACAACCGGCCTGTGATCTGATTTGTGGACCTTTAAGATACATGGCACGTAAACCCCAACATCTGATGAGACAAATAGTGTGGAGTGACCATGATCAGGACGGAGTCAGGAGATGTAGCTGTTTACATCTCATTTTAATCATCAACATTCTGGAGTGGAAGGTCACCTGCAGGAGCTCATGAAAACAGAAAGTTAAATCCGTACTTTCAAACATTCTTCATGATACATTTTATGCCATACTGTGGAATATTATAGCCAGAACAACATTATTGCCATGGGAACAGGCAGGAGGTTCTTCCAGGCCAGTTACAGGTCAGGTTTGTGGAGATGCAAGCACACTCACAGTAAGGACACAGGTTTGAAAACAAAACTGGTTTTCATTTTAGTCCGTTTTTTTTTTTTGTACTACTCCTGTTGGTTTTAACTCTTCATCTCTAAAAATCTGATAATAATCGAGTTTGCATGAACTCATAACGGCGGTCACTGCTGTCCGTGACTCTGTGCGTGTTTATTTCCACGGAGCCATGCAGTCTTCCTGTTTTTGCGCGCTGTGCCGTGAGTGACTTCTGGTATTCAAAAAGGTTTCAAACGTGGACCTTTCCTGGACCCATGAAGCGTTCCGAGCCCAACGGTACCGTGTGCGTGTCTGAACCGGGTCTGAGCCTCCGGTCTCCATTTGGCCCCTAATGCGCGCTAATAATCCGAACACTTGGGACTTTGGCTGAGCAGGGGCCGTCCTTCAGCGCAAACTCTCCATTGTTCCTCTTGTGCGTGCATCGTCATCGCGTCCCATCTGTGTGCTGTGCGTGCGCCCCGCCTCCCTCTTCTCGGCTCCGTGTGCGCGCGCCCACCTCCGGCAGGTCACGCCCCCCTCCTCTATATAATCCACCGGCCGCGCTCGGGAGCCGCCACTGGCACTGCCTCTCTCCGTGTGCGAGCTCCGCGGCGAAGGACTTATATCTCTGTCTCCCCGACCTTTTTCCCTCCGTTTGTTTGCGCCTCTTCTTTATTTGAACAATGGCCGACACTCAGGTGGACTCTGGCTCCGACATCTCCGCCAAGGTAAGGAAGAACCCGATTCATCCATCTCTCCAAAACGCTTCTCCGCCGCGCGCAACGGGAACGTCCAAAACACGCCAAAGCTTTCCCAACACCGCTCCTATCACAAAACATTCGAATCGTCGACCCGGAGAAGAATAGCGCATTGTGTCTCCAAAACGCAGCGCGCACGGGAAGCGGAATGACCCGACGCGCAACGGTTGGCGCTTGGATGTGCTCCGCGTTTTGTTGCGGAGATGAAAAACGGGGCCAAACGCGTACCACCCCGTCCTTTTCGCCTCCGTATCGCGCCGCGCAGTAATAACTTGTACGCGCGGAACAGAACCAGGGCGCTTTTGGTTCCCCCCCGCGCGTCTCTCCGGCTGCGCGCACGGACCCACGCACTTCGCAGGAACGGCTGTGCATCGCGGAAACAAGGCTCATTGTCCCCCGTGTGCCTTTTGTTCGCTCGCTGTGGTCGCGGTCCCGTAGGCTACATCTCGTACACGGAAAAGCGCGCTGTCCCCGATTTGGCCCCACGGAGCGAGCCGCTTAGTGCTCGTTAATTCGAAGCTAAATCCCGCGTGCATTGCGCTTTTGTCAGGTTTTATTGAACAGTGGGAGAGCGGTGTAGACGCCTCGTACCGCGCGGTGCCGGTGTTTGTTGAAGCAGCGGGAGCCAGAGCCGTGCGCCTTTGGATAGAGAACGTCTCCGCGCGTAATGCTCTTGTGCCGCTTCCCTCTTTCCAATTCTCTCGGAGTCCGGTTTGTTTACCGAGGCTCTACCGGCGGCAGGCTTCACTCACTCTCCCCGCGGTCCCTCCCCCTCCTCCTCACTATATTCAAACCCCTTTTGGCCTCGGACATGGCTCGCGGAAAGGCCTGTTTTGTGCCTGTTTGTGCCTTGTGCGCTTCGTCTCCGGGGGAAAGTTTGTCTCTTTGTGAAACAGACCAGCTCTTTTCCCGTCTTTCCGCCTCCACGACCCACAACAAGCCCCCCTTTTTAAAACCCACCACTATCGCCTCTGTGTGCGCGCGCGTCTGCTCTGCGTCCGCGTTGACTGCATTCTTTCCCTGCGCCGCGAGCGCCGGGAATCAATCTTTTTGCATTTCTCGCTTTGGTTACATTTTTGATTCTGTTGCCGCGCGTGCGCGTGTGTGGCCCCGGCTGAGCGTTGTGTGTGTGCGCGTGCGTGTGCGTGGCTGTGGAGGTGTGATGTGACGCTGCTGCTTCTGCTGCTGCCTTTGTGCCTGGCTTCGCACCGCACATCCCTCAACGTCGGTGCTTCTGCTTGGCTCTTTTTCCACTTCTAACTTGACGCGCGGCGGTGGACTTTGACGCGCGCTCCGAGTATAGTCAAACTTTAATCCTCGGCTTTCCCTCTCGACCTAAATTCGCCAGCCTTTTCCGCGCGTCCGTCACCGGTGACCGTGTGTGCGCGGATGAACGGCAGCAGGGCCTCCGTTAATCCCAGCTGCTCTATTTTTAGCGCGTCGATTTTGATACGCGCGCGGCATCTCTTTGTGCAAATAAATGTTTCTAAGCAAACAGCGCATGCCTCAAAAGCCAAATCCGTGCTTGGGTTCTCCCGCGCTCACCTTCTCCCCGCTCTATTACAGTTTATTAGTTAAATGTGTGTGTTCGTGCCATGTGTCGTCTTCTATTGTCCTCACAACAAGCGGCAGAGCGGCGTACGTTGCGCGCTCCTCCCCCCTCCTCCTTTCTCCCTCTTCTCCTCCTCTCTCTCTCGCTGCTTCTGTTATTTTAAACGTCGCAATGCATTGTGGGACTTGCAGTGCATTGGCCGGGCGTGTCTCGTGACATATGGCGGCAGGAACTACCCACGCCAGAACTACAATACCCGACAGTGCCCCCGAGGCCACATCAAAGTATCAGATTACAGCGCGTTAGGAGAAGAAAAGGGAGAGGGAGGGGGAGGAGGAGGTCTGCAGAGGCTCCCACAATGCACCGCGCGTGTTAACTGGGCCATTAGAGCAGGTACATTCCCCTCACGGTTAGGTTAGGAGTGGAATTCACGTTTTAACGCCTTTCACAGTGGAGCAGGTCCAGGGAACCGAGACCAACCGAGTCTAAAGCACATCTTCCTCTCTGCTCCACAGGATCTGAAGGAGAAGAAGCTGGTGGAGGACAAGGAGAACGGGAAAGACGCAGCCACCAATGGGAAGGTAAGGTCCCGCCTCCTCCGTCGCCGTGGCAACAGCGTCCTCCTGCTATTGCTGGCCCTGCTGAGTGAAAAGATAACACACATCCACGGGCTCGTTCCAGCTGTTTGTGGGTTCTTTTTTTTTTTCTGTTTCGCCAAAACACAACAGCATGGATTTCCCCAAACCACACTGTACACTTCAGGGGCTTAACTTTGAAAACAAGTTGGTTATGAGCTGCCAGGATCAAGTCACTGCACATGAAATAAATGGAAATCTCCCCCTGGTGGATGTGTTTGCAGAATTTGCATACAGCTATAAAAACGACGTTGGAAGTTTTCTTTCTTGTTGCCATCCTCTGATTTTTTTTCTGACTGGTGCTTGCAGGAGAACGAGGAGAATGGAGAGCCCGACGTAGACGACGAAGACGAGGAGGAAGTGGACGAGGAGGACGAGGAGGACGATGGAGAAGGTCCGAACACGGCAAAAAGACAAAACGATTTAGCAGTAATCCAGAATGACTTTATTAACTTGACCGGTTTGACTAGATTGTCTGACAGAAAACGAATAGCAACCAAATGGTCGACACTACTCAAGCATTTTCCCGCCGTCGGCTCGTTTTTGTCTCCCGTGTTTGAACAAAGTCCGTTCTGTGTCGTCCAGGTGAGGAGGACGACGAGGACGACGACGACGATGAAGTCGAGGGCGGAACAAAACGGGCAGCAGATGACGACGACGACGATGAAGAGGTGAGGACGGCCAATCAGGACGGCCCTGAGAGTCAAACGGAGCCATCAGGAAGTGTTTATTTGAAATGATATGACTGAGAAAAGTGAAATGCACCAATAGGAATGCTCTTATTCTTAAAGGAATCAATAGGTAATAAGTAAACTGAAAAAGACTGTCGAACTAATCGCTCTCAATCTCTCAAATAGTATTATAGTATTTTTAGTATTATATATGTAAATGCACTACTACAAAAAATGAATACAATTAGAAATGAAGACTACCAAGTTAGAAAACTATTGAGGAGCCTTGTTAGCTGAAATGCAGATATATACAAAAAGTACAGAATCATTTGATATAGGTTCTTCCATTGATATATTACAATATTTGAATTGTGACTGATCTGATCTACTTTCTTTTCTGCAGGATGACGTTGAACCCAAGAAGCAGAAAACCAACGACGACGATTGATGTGTTCATCCCTGCCCACATCCTGCTGAACCGCTTCCTGAATCTTTCACCTCTGACCTTTTTTGATGAAGTCACAGGTGGAGGGGGCTGGAGGACTCGATAATACAGATCTAAAAATGTTAAAAAGTGGAAAAAAAAATCTAAAAAAAACAAATAAATAAACAAAACAACATGGTCATTAGCGAGTAGAGTTCAACTACAGCGACATCCCCCGATTTCCGCAAAACGGCCACAGATTTTCTATAGAGGAGCCTATTGGCGCAGAATTCCGACTTTCAACAACTTTACTAACGGAGAATTTGTTTGTATTTTTATTTACATTTTATATTTTTGTACATATTGTTTGGAGAAGGGTGGACCCATGCATTTCTCTGTCTCTTGCAGTAGGCGTTCACGATAGGCAGCGATCTCAGCTAAACAATCGGTGCTTATTGACTTGGTTGACCATGTTACGATGTTTTGACAGACGACTTGTCAGAAAATATACACACAAAAAAAGCAAGACCTCTTAAAGCCGTTGAACTCAGAGCATTCCAGTGAATTTAATGTATGTACTTAGCTGTACCATAACTAGTTTGTTTGTATGGGAGGGCAAGGCCAAAGAAAGAGCCTGATTTTCTTTTCCTGTTCGTTATTTTGTTTGGTTTTGTTTTTGTCAGCGACTTTACGTTTTGACGACCTGTTTTGGTGTATGTGCGAAGTTTGTTGTTTGACAATAAACCGGACTTTTATTTTGTGAGTTGTACTTTTTTGTATCTGGCTTTATTTTGGAGTTCCTGCAGCAACCAGCAGAGGGCGTCGCAGTCGGTCCCAATCCTGCCTAAAACTGGAAAACCTCACAAGCGGTTACAAGAAATAAGTGTCGATTTAATGATGATGAAATGAACATGTACACTATTGTACACAGTCCTTAATTCCTCAAAACAATATGATAGTGTGAGTCAAATGTAATAATTATTCTTTAATTGTCAGGATACACTGTACTGACCCTGTCCAAAAATGTTACACGGTTTTTGCGCTCTAGAGCAGTGGTTCTCAAAGTGGGGTCCAGGGACCACCAAAGTTGTGATAACGGTGGTCATTACCATTAGCCTACAACCTCTTATGATGAACATGATGGAAACAATGAATGTTTCATCCGAAAGTGGTTGGAAACAAATGGTTTGAACTTCACAATTGTCTTGTGCTGCCATCATGGACAGAAGGACGGGTCATTAGGAGACTTCATACAGAGGCTTCATCCAGAGCTGGACACACCTGCTGCCAGCGCCCAATCAGCAGAGCTGAAGTAAGCAGGTCAGGCCTGGCAAGGACAGGGATGGAGGACATTTGAGGTGGTTGGGGTTAGTGTTGTAGGGTCAGGTGATTGGGGTCAGGTGGAGGTGGTTGGGGTCAGTGTTGTAGGGTCAGGTGATTGGGGTCAGGTGGAGGTGGTTGGGGTCAGGTGGTTGGGGTCAGGTGGAGGTGGTTGGAGTCAGTGTTGTAGGGTCAGGTGGTTGGGGTCAGGTTGTAGGGCCAGGTGGTTGGGGTCAGGTTGTAGGGTCAGGTGGAGTTGGTTGGGGTCAGGTTGTAGGGTCAGGTGGTTGGGGTCAGTGTTGTAGGGTCAGGTGGTTGGGGTCAGGTGGTTGGGGTCAGGTTGTAGGGTCAGGTGGAGCTGGTTGGGGTCAGTGTTGTAGGGTCAGGTGGTTGGGGTCAGTGTTGTAGGGTCAGGTGGAGCTGGTTGGGGTCAGTGTTGTAGGGTCAGGTGGTTGGGGTCAGGTGGTTGGGGTCAGGTTGTAGGGTCAGGTGGAGCTGGTTGGGGTCAGTGTTGTAGGGTCAGGTGGTTGGGGTCAGTGTTGTAGGGTCAGGTGGAGCTGGTTGGGGTCAGTGTTGTAGGGTCAGGTGGTTGGGGTCAGGTTGTGGGGTCAGGTGGAGGTGGTTGGGGTCAGGTTGTAGGGTCAGGTGGTTGGGGTCAGTGTTGTAGGGTCAGGTGGAGCTGGTTGGGGTCAGTGTTGTAGGGTCAGGTGGTTGGGGTCAGTGTTGTAGGGTCAGGTGGAGCTGGTTGGGGTCAGTGTTGTAGGGTCAGGTGGTTGGGGTCAGGTTGTAGGGTCAGGTGGAGCTGGTTGGGGTCAGTGTTGTAGGGTCAGGTGGTTGGGGTCAGTGTTGTAGGGTCAGGTGGAGCTGGTTGGGGTCAGTGTTGTAGGGTCAGGTGGTTGGGGTCAGGTTGTGGGGTCAGGTGGAGGTGGTTGGGGTCAGGTTGTAGGGTCAGGTTGTAGGGTCAGTGTTGGGTGTAAATCTGTTACTAATACTTCAGTTCTAACAGTGTAGTACTCAGGTGTTAATAATGCAGTACTGCACATGTATCATGTCAGAGTCACTGACAGATACAGTTAAAGACAATAACAGCGGCTGGACCAGAGAGTGTAATGTTCAGGAACTGTCCCGACACAACACCCCGTGAACATGAGCTGTGCTGAAACACCATGAGGCCGCGGCTGCTGGTTGTCGTGGAGACGCCTCCATTTCTAATGTTGGTGGAGCCAGAAACACATCACATTCTGGAGGAGGAATGTCTGCTGTGATTCCACTGGACGTTATCTGTGCACAAGGACACGCCTCCTGTGAATGTACACTCAGAAGAGTAGCACCTTTAAGTAAAGTACAGACATCTGACCTGCAGGAGGGCATGTGCTTTTTTTGTAATTATTTTTAAAATTATTATTATTTTTAGTAATTTGCAGAAAATAAACCAATACATAAAGAGTAATCATTCTTTTTGCTCACAAAAAAGTGGACAAAATGATCTTTAAAAGTCTTTTACATTTCTCTTGCCTAAAAATGTGCAAACATTAAATCCATTGGGAAACAATGCGATCATAATGTTGCAGTTTTGTGAACAAATTTCAATATTTTGATCTCTTTTTTACATTTCATTAATGAACGTGTGTGAATGACAAACGTGTATTGATGTGGGACCTCTAAATGTTTTATTTAGTTTTTTTATTCATTGATTAGTATTAATTTTCTATTGTTTTACTATTCAGTTTTTGCAAATGAAAATGTCATTAAAAAGACTATATATATATATATATATATATATATATATGTATGTATGTATATGTATTCATAAAAGAGCATCTACATCTCAAAAAGTAAAACAGGTCTAAACCTTAAATACCTTTTGAAACTTTAGGTTATTTACAGTTTTAGAGAGAAAATGTGTAAGGTTTTGATTTCTTTGTTATTTATCGGACATTCTAAGTATCTGAAATATTAAAATGGTTTTATTAATAATATATGGCTGGAATTTACATCAAACAGACCCTGTGTTCTGACAGTTTAAACAATCATTTAACAAAATAAAGATATTACCAGGTATTATTATTGTGAAAACTATGGACCCTTTAAAATGCTCTGCATCAAAATTCCAGAATAAAAGCGACTGAAGGTAAAATGAAGTTGAAGATTCATGAAGTTGATTCTAAATTCTACTGGTTTTAAGTGTTGGAGTGGTAAAAAAGCAACGCATTTGAATTTCCAGAGTAAAAAGGTCTGTTAGTTTGCTTTTCTATAACAAACAATGGACAAAATACAATTTTCTAGCCTTAAAATAGTATTGTAGCTTCAAAAGAATCTAATTTATAGAATAGTATTTAATATATCTCTAGATTAAAAGGAAAAATGATTGTGGGCTCAACATTTCTGTGAGTATTTTTCCAGTAAAACCCATAAATCTGGATTGTTCCTTCATCAAAAATGCAAAAAGTGTATCATAATTTCCTAAAACATAATGTAAAATACAATAATAAATGTGTTCAAGCAGCTCTGATGTCACTCGTGTCTGAGGCTTTTACTTTTCCAAAATCATCTCAATATTCATTTTGTGATAATCTGAGGTTAATCCCAGTTTCTCCAGTGAATCACAGTATCCTTCACTTCACTTTTGCCCCCATTCTGGATTTAGATTGTTTTTGTGTACAAACCTTTAAAGGGTCTATTGTGTAATTTACATGGATTTTGGCCTTTGTTTACCGTCTGGTTGCCAAAGGTAACAATTGTGGAATGACTCCGTTTCATCTGCTGCTCATGTTCAACCAGGAAATAACATTAAAAACATCACCAAAATGGTCAAACTGCAGAAAAATGGGCCCTTTTTGTGTCAAATGTGAAATAGAATGTTTACATTTGGGTGGAAGGTCTGACCTCAGGTGCACTTTACCCGCCTGGACAGCTGGATTAGCCACACCTCGTCTGCCTGGACGAACTCCTTCTACTTTAGATGAACTGTTCCTCATCTCCTGCTGGAGGATCTCTCTACACTGGTGGACTGCTCCTCGTCCGCCTGGAGGAACTCTTTAAAGCCACCTCCCTCTTGAGTGGTTCTGGCTCCACAGTCCAAGTGGATGTCAGTCCTAGTTCATCTGCAGCCTGTCCGTCCGTGGGAGTAGGATCTCTCCTTCACTGTGGTTCTCCCCGAGGTTTCTACTTTTTCCCATGGGGTTTTTTGTAGTTTTTCCTCGCCGCGAAGGAGGGTCAAAGGACAGGGGCATTCTGGGACAGTTATCTGAACTGCTTTTACCTGTGGCCCATCGAGGCAACTGTTGTTGTGATTTTGGGCATTATAAAAATAAATTGATTTGATTTGATTTGACTTTAAGTCCAGTACTCTGTCACTGTGGCCCTCGGGTCAGTCTGTGGGAGCTGGTGCTGGTGCCCAGGTGGAGGGTGTGTGTGGGTGCAGTGGTGCTGGACAGTGGTGGGTAGTAAAAGGGGCGGGGCAGGTGGAGCGGCGGTGGAGGAGGCGTGTCCCGGCTGAACAGAGCCCCTCAGTGTCTCTGCACGTGCTCAGTGCTCACGGTGAATTCCTGCAGTAAAGCTCCAGCCTCGGGCACAAACAAACTCTCGTAAAAGAGCAAAGAGCTGCTGTGGGCCCCTCGCAGGAGCCGCACAGGAGCTGAGGGCCACAGGAGCAAATCAGACCAGGAACAGACTCAGGAGTCAAGAGTCAGGACTACTGTCTGAGGGGTTCATCAATGAAACCAAGGTCTGAAATATGCAACGTATTTAGTGTCATTAAGGCAAGACAACACAGGCAAAACCCTGTCTGAGTTTTCATCTAAAGAATTTTTTATTCTTCAATGCAGCCATTCCCAAACTGGGCAGCGTCGGCCCTCTGATCAACCCGACGATCCCTCGGGGGCCCACAGTTTGCTCTATATTTAAAAGAATATGTAATGTTTTTCTCTTTAAATGTACACATAAAATGGAAATAGTAATGACTGTAGGCTTAATATGATTAAAGTAGTACATATGCATTATGTAAACTGGGTTTCAGGCTCAGTTTTCTTCTATGATTGTTATGTGGACAGCCTTTGGGGCCCACTGCTGTGCTCCAGGGGGCCCCAGACCCCACTTTGGGAAGCACTGCTTTCATTGAATCCACTTCATCCACAGATTTCTCTGGGACATTTTAACTTCAAAGCCTGTTTTCTCTAAATGCAATTTTCTCCCAAAGAAAAAGAAAAATCAACCCTTAAAGGCCCTGAACCTGATTTTTTCTGTTTTCAAACGTTCAAAACAGAACTAGTTGATGTTCAAGTCTTTCCATCAGTCACATGTCAGTCACTTTCCTGATGCAGGCCCAGCATCTTAAATACTCACCTCCATGAGTTTAGAAGTGCCAGAGCGTCACAGGTAAAGCTAACAAACATTAGCATGCTAATGGCACACTTCCTGCTTCTCTCGTTGGATAAAACACTCTATGAACAGATGTAGAGTAAAAGTCGTGCTCCCATTTTCACCCGAATAGAGGCTTTTACATATTTGTGCTGGAGCAACACAGATTTGACTTTTTCACAAACAGTCTATGTCTGTTTTTCTGTCTTAATTCCAAAAAATTTGGTAAAATTTGAAAATGTATGCTAATTTTCCTTCAGATGTAGTTTACTCAAATACTACATCCTACTACATCCTAATAAATCCTCCTATTCTAATTTGTCAACAAAATGAAGCACAGGTTGGCGGTGCGATTCCAGCTCCCGCAGATGAATACTGCTGTTGTGTCCTTGGGCAAGACACTTAACCTGCCTTGCCCCCAATGTGTACTCTGGTGTGTGAATGTCTTTGATGTAAAGTGCTTTGAAAGGTAGAAAATATATAAATGCGACCATTTACCAAAATATCTCTAAATTGAAGAACTTTTCCTGTTGAGGCGAGACACTGCAGGAAAATCAACATTTTTTTGGGTCAGTTTTCTCTCTCAACATATATCAACTCGTCCAATCTGCTCCTAAAGATGTTTGATTCTTCCATTGAATCCACTTCATCCATAGATTTCTCTGGGACATTGTAACTTCAAAGGTTGTTTTCTTAAAATGCATTTTTCTCCCTCGAGACATAAAGATCAGCCTTAAAGTAGATCCTACACCAAACAATCTGGACTCAACAAGATTTAGACGAAACGTACTGAAGGATTTTTTATTTCTAATTCTAATCTTCTTCTTCTAATCTTTCTCATATTCTAAAACTGATTTATTTAAATATTTAAGTTAAAAAAATAGGAAAAAATTGAATTTTTAGGACGATTTTAGTCCAAACTAGTTTACTCAAAATCTAAATAAAAAATCCAAAATCCTCTGTGAAGTTTTGTGTAACTAATATGTTACAAAATGGACCAAGAAATTTAAACCTGGTTCTGTGCATATTTCAGGTTTATATGTCCCAAATGTGTAATTTTAGACATTTTTACAAATAAAAAGCCTTAATTTCTACATGAAACCACAATGAACTTGTAACATACTTATTTTCTTACATTTATGTACAAATTTCAAATTGATATCTTTGAATTTAAGGTGCACGGTGGCAGAGCGGCTAGAGCTTCTGCCTCTCAATAAGGAGATCGTGGGTTTCGAATCCCGCACCACCCCAACATCGTGGTTTCGAATTCCGAACCACCCTAACATCACACGATCTCTCTGGGTGGAGTCTGCATGTCCTCCTCGTGTTACCGTGGGTTCTCTCCGGGTTCTCTGGCTCCTCCCACCGTCCAAACACATGACTGTGTAGGTTAATTGAGAACTCTAAATTGTCCCTAGTGAATGAATGTGAGAGTGAATGGTTGTCTGTCTCTGTCTCTCTGTGTTTGCTGCGACGAGTTGGCCACTGTCCAGGGTGTACCCCGCCTAAGGCCCAAAGTCACTGGGATAGGCTCCAGTCACCCGCGACCCCTAACGGGAATAAGCGGTAGAAAATGAATGAATGAATTTAAGATTTTTTCCTATTCACCTGCAGTGTCTCTGTAAAGTGTGATTTCTTTCTAAAGTTGAGTGAACAAACAGTCCAAGTGTATAAATGTGTGATCAACAGAGGTGGGTGGAGTCTCAGAAATTGCGCTCATGTAAAAATACAAAATCCACAAGTATTAGTAAATGAAGGAGTTACTGAAGTGTTGAATGGCAGCACTGGGCCGTAGTGCCGGGCCTCTCCACCGGGGGGCGTCGTGATCATGACAGTCCACACTCATGTTTGTGCCTCACTCATGTTTTCAGTTTGTCAAAAGTGCTCGGCTCAGATTCAAATCAGACTTCTTTTTTCATTCAGATGTTCGGAAACGTTTGCAAAACAACAATTTTGTAATTTTTTTTTTTTTTTTTACAGCATTTTGGTGTTTAACGGCTTCTCAGAGTAGTTTTCAAACCCTTTCCTCTTGCTTGAGTAATATATTGTACAGTGTAGTCTTTTACTTGAGTAAACGTGTAGTTCCTCTTCTGACTGTGAGTAAATCTACAAGAAATGTGTTTCTGTAGATTTACAATTTTTTGATTTCTAATTTTAAAACTGATTTATTGACGTTTTAAGTAAAAAATAATAATAAATGAGGCGAAATTTGAATTTTTAGGACAATTTTCAGTCATATCTAGTTTACTCAAAAACGAAATAAAAAAAATCCAAAATCCCTTCTGTACATTTTACATTGTACAAAATGAACCAAGACATTTCATCCTGGTTCTGTCCATTTTTCAGATTTAAATGTCCCAAATATGTGTGTTTGCCATTGACATAAAATGCCTTATTTCTACAGGAAAACATGACACGAGGAAAATCTTGTCATGTATTTTTTCTTACATTTTTGTGCGTAAACTATTGATATCTTTAAATTTAATATGTTTTCCTATTGACCTGTAGCGTCTCACCTTTGAGTAAAAACATGGAAATGACAGTCTGCTGAACAGGAAGTCAATGGACGTTTTTATCACACGACTAACCCGTTTCACAGAACAAAAGCCTGTGTTATAATTCAGGATAAGAACAGAGCGCGTCTCCTTTAATGTGGAGGGAGGTTTTGCTGCTGGAGCGGCTCAGACCATCCTCTCCAGTGTCTTCTCTTTGTGACTGGTCTGAGACAGGACTATATTTAGCCTGGGTTTGGGCCAGTGTTTGATCAGGAGAGTTCAGCTCAGGTCTGTGGAGTCACGCACCAATGATTGACAGCTGGCAGAGCAGGAAATGAAGCACGTTTACTCCAGGAGCCTCGTGCAGTGTGCGTATCAGAGGTGGGCCGCGCTGGAGGAACACTTTCAGATGTGTTTACTGCAGAATACTGAACGCCTGTGTTAAAGTGTATTTGTAACGTGTTCTGTCACATGGTCCAATCAGAGCGTTGTATTCTGTCAGTGGCAGACTCACCATTAGGCAACAGGTCACCATTGTCCTGGGCCCCCAACCTGAAGGGGCCGCCATTAAAATGCCCCCCACTCAACAGTTCTCTCAGTCTCACAGTAAAGTGCTTCAGCTTATTTTTATGCAAGAAAAAGGTCAACAGAAAGAGTCTGGGATTGTCAGATGTATAAATTCTGCCCCTCCCCTTTAAAAAAACAACAAAAAAACCAACAACTGAATATCATGTGTTTATTTCTATCAGCTGAACATGTGTTTAAATCAGTGGTGGATGAAGTACTCAATTGTGTTACTTAAGTAAAAGTACACATGCATGTGCCAAAAATGACTCGAGTAACAGTAACATTGAACATCTAGTACACGTGTTGAAGTACCTGTTTCAAAGTAAAAAGTAAAAGTATTTCAAGCAGATTACGAGACCAATTTTACATCTTAAATGTCGGATTGAAGAATTGAGCTTCATTTTGGTTAACAAAGGTCTGTTTGAATTAATTTCTTGATTTTTGTAGAGAATGTTCTGTATATTTTTGTTTGTTGTGGAGCTTGAACTTCAGGCAGAACGAGCTCTGAATCAAACAAACAAAATGAAAAGTACTTTTTACTTTTCAGTCCAGCTAAGGCGAGACACCACAGGCAAAACTCACTTTTTTTTCAATTTTTTTGATGTCTAATTCTAAAACTGATTTGTTGAAGTTTTAAGTAAAAAAAAATAAATAAAATAAAAAGGTGAAATTTCAATTTTTAGGACAATTTTTTGTCAAATCTAGTTTACTTAAAACTAAATAAGAAATCCCAAATCCCCCTCAATACATTCATTCATTCATTCATTCATTTTCTACCGCTTATTCCCGTTAGGGGTCGCGGGTGACTGGAGCCTATCCCAGTGACTTTGGGCCTTAGGCGGGGTACACCCTGGACAGTGGCCAACTCGTCGCAGGGCTGACACAGAGAGACAGACAAGGACAGACAACCATTCACTCTCACATTCATTCACTAGGGACAATTTAGAGTTGTCAATTAACCTGAACACAGTCATGTGTTTGGACGGTGGGAGGAGCCGGAGAACCCGGAGAGAACCCACGGTAACACGGGGAGGACATGCAGACTCCACCCAGAGAGATCGTGTGATGTTAGGGTGGTTCGGAATTCGAGACCACGATGTTGGGGTGGTGCGGGATTCGAACCCACGATCTCCTTATTGAGAGGCAGAAGCTCTAGCCGCTCTGCCACCGTGCACCCCCCCCCTCAATACATTTTTACTAATATGTTTAAAAAAAAAACTGGTTCTGGTTCAATTTTTCAGATTTAAATGTCCCAAATGTATGTATTTTTAGGCATTTTTACACAGAAAATGCCTTATTTCTACATGAAAACATGACATGGTGAAAAACTTGTAATATTCTTTTTACATTTAGATAGATAGATAGATAGATAGATAGATAGATAGATAGATAGATAGATAGATAGATAGATAGATAGATAGATAGATAGATAGATAGATAGATAGATAGATAGATAGATAGATAGATAGATAGATAGATAGATTGATTGATTGATTGATTGATTGATTGATACTTTATTAATCCCGAAGGAAATTGCATTGCTGTCCGTTGCTCACATTCATGCATACATAAAAGAGAAAGACACATTCAAGTCGACCTCATAAAAGATTTTAAAAGGTGGTAGTTAATACATACCACACTAAACAGCTACAAAATAATTTAAGTCCATAGGGAGTTAAAGGCACTGAACGAAACCAGTGTCTTAAAAACAGCACAACTTGCCATCTCCTGCCCGTCTCTGAGGTGGCTGCATTATACAGTCTGATGGCACGAGGCACAATGGGAGTAAAACTGATTTAAAGATTTTTTCCTATTCGCCTGTGTCTCATCTTAATTACAGCACTATTACTTCTGTCCTCTCCACCACTGGATCAAAGTGAATAAAAGCTACAATCCACTTACTCTAGATCAGTATATGTAATATGTATTTTCAGTACAAGCACTCAGTTACTTCCCAACACGGCAGGACGAGTGGTCAAAATGATGGTGTAAAAATGAAAAATAATTTAGGAAAACTGCTCAAGTCAGAGTAACTGAAAGAGTAACTGTCTGGATGGATCTGGATTTATGATTGAAGTGAATGTAATGGATGTGAAATAATGCACATAATATGGTATTTTCAAAGGACAGACGCACAAACCAGAATATGTTCTACTTCTATGATCCCACTCTTTTACTTCTCGTTGACTCATTTAGTTGCAGTTCAGCGATTGGCGTCTTTCCCGCTCTGAGTAAATGAGTAATGAAGTGAAGAGTCCAAATGCTGCAATTATTCATTTACTCCTGACACAAGCAGTATTTTCACACAGTATTTTGAATATTTCAGATGTCCACGTACTTACATTAGCGTAAAATGCAAGTGAGAAAGTGTCTTCTGTACGGCTGCACGTCGTTGGAAGTGATTGTGATATCGATATTATTGGGATATTTAAATGCACTCGACTGAGGCTGAAATTAAGGATTAGTTTAGTCGTCAACTAATCTGCAATTTCTACACCTAGAACTACAATAAAGCAACATTTTTAAACAAATAAATGTTGAAATATTGTGATTAAAGGCTTCTAGAGAGAGAATATTTATGAGTAAAGTGTATAATTGAGGAAAATCAGAAATGGTCTATTCTTTTTTGCCATTTTTCTTCAAAAATATTACTGACTTTGTTGTAAAAGTCTTTAAGTTTGTGTTTTAGAGTGTGTTTAGTCCAGAGAATGACGACTGTCATCAAAAGTCGACTAATTATTGTTTATAGTCGACTAGACACAACTACTACACTACTAATTGTTGCAGCCCTATTTTTGATTCTCTTATATTAAAATAAAAACCAACTAAATCAAAACTGGCGGTGGAGTGGATGTATCAGGATGTATCAGGGTGTATCAGGATGTATCAGGGTGTATCAGGGTGTGTCAGGGTGTGTCAGGGTGTATCAGGGTGTATCAGGGTGTATCAGGGTGTATCAGGGTGTATCAGGGTGTATCAGGCTGTATCAGGCTGTATCAGGCTGTATCAGGCTGTATCAGGCTGTATCAGGGTGTATCAGGCTGTATCAGGGTGTATCAGGGTGTATCAGGGTGTATCAGGGTGTATCAGGGTGTATCAGGGTGTATCAGGGTGTATCAGGCTGTATCAGGGTGTATCAGGGTGTATCAGGGTGTATCAGGGTGTGTCAGGGTGTGTCAGGGTGTGTCAGGGTGTGTCAGGCTGTGTCAGGGTGTGTCAGGGTGTGTCAGGGTGTGTCAGGGTGTGTCAGGGTGTGTCAGGGTGTGTCAGGGTGTGTCAGGGTGTATCAGGGTGTATCAGGGTGTATCAGGGTGTATCAGGCTGTATCAGGCTGTATCAGGGTGTATCAGGGTGTATCAGGGTGTATCAGGGTGTATCAGGCTGTATCAGGGTGTATCAGGCTGTATCAGGGTGTATCAGGCTGTATCAGGCTGTATCAGGGTGTATCAGGGTGTATCAGGGTGTATCAGGGTGTATCAGGGTGTATCAGGGTGTATCAGGGTGTATCAGGCTGTATCAGGGTGTATCAGGGTGTATCAGGGTGTATCAGGCTGTATCAGGGTGTATCAGGGTGTATCAGGGTGTATCAGGGTGTATCAGGGTGTATCAGGGTGTATCAGGGTGTATCAGGGTGTATCAGGGTGTATCAGGGTGTATCAGGGTGTATCAGGGTGTATCAGGCTGTATCAGGCTGTATCAGGCTGTATCAGGCTGTATCAGGCTGTATCAGGCTGTATCAGGCTGTATCAGGCTGTATCAGGGTGTATCAGGGTGTATCAGGCTGTATCAGGGTGTATCAGGATGTATCAGGCTGTATCAGGCTGTATCAGGCTGTATCAGGCTGTATCAGGGTGTATCAGGGTGTATCAGGGTGTATCAGGGTGTATCAGGGTGTATCAGGGTGTATCAGGGTGTATCAGGCTGTATCAGGCTGTATCAGGGTGTATCAGGGTGTATCAGGGTGTATCAGGGTGTATCAGGCTGTATCAGGCTGTATCAGGCTGTGTCAGGGTGTGTCAGGGTGTGTCAGGGTGTATCAGGGTGTATCAGGGTGTATCAGGGTGTATCAGGGTGTATCAGGCTGTATCAGGGTGTATCAGGGTGTATCAGGATGTATCAGGATGTATCAGGATGTATCAGGATGTATCAGGATGTGCCGCTGCATTGTGAGTTCGAGTCGAGCTCTGTGTGCAGTGTATCGAATGTTTGATTAAAGGACAAAATATTCTGCATGTTTTGTTTTGTTCTTAGCTTTTAAACATGCTCTCCAGTGCCTTAAGTTTGCCATCTCATGTTTTAGAACAAAAAAAAAGTTTTTAGGATTTTTCAGGATTTATCAGTAAGTATGAAATGACACTTACTGAGTGCATCCAGCCAGCGGATGGCGCCAGCATTATATACAATCTAGTGAAGTTAGCGCTGAAAAGAAGTTAAGATGTGGATTTGCTGCCACAGTTATTGCATTCAGAGGCAGAAATGCTCAGAGCGAGTTTAGTGATGATTTGAAGACTAAAAACAGCGGAAGATTCTCAAATAAGTGACGTCTGACGTCTGAAAATACGTCCCGTATTCGAGGGAGTTCAACAGGAAGTGTGTTTGACGCTCGGAAGGGGAGGATTTTAAAATAAACATTCCTCAAAACCGCGTGAATGCAGCTGAATGCTACTTCAGGTGTGTTTTTGATGATGAAACGTTGTCAGAACATGGTTAAAGCTCAAAGACGTCGCTGTAGCAGAATGTGGTAGTTTGGCATCTCATGTTTTAGAACAAAAAAAAAATAGTTTATATAAACCAAAATCAACATCTGTATCGCTGTTTCCTCTGGCACTAGACGCCATCTACTGGCTGCATAGCGCCTACGCAAGCTAACGTGAATGATGCTAAATGCAACTATGTTTATGATGAAGGATAACTGTTAGAACATGGTTAAAAGCTTAAAAACATGTTTATTTGAAATAGAACTGGGTGATAAAGTGATAAAAATGAATGGTGACCTCGTCCCTGTGACAATCTGCTATTTTTGTGAAATTGTCGTACCGTGATCAACTGTTTGTCTCTTTAATGCAGCTGTCTGTTCAAACACACTTTTTCTCCTGTTGTTTAGCCTCTGAAGCCTCTGAGCAGATGACTTTATTTACCTCTTAAAGGCCAGAGCTGCACAATTAAACCAAATCCACACAAAATCGCAATTTTAATTGATGCAATTAGCAAATCACAAAGGCTGCAATTTTTAAAGTGCAATAATTTCGTCCACAAACAAAACTTCTTGCTTTGATTTGAATAAAAACTGTTAACACTGTAGTTTGGATTTGTACAAACATGTTCTGAAACAAGCAACAAAAAAGTGACCAAAACAATAAAAATATGTTAAAACATGACAAAAATATGCCATCAAGTAACAAACGCAATGCACCAAAACGCGACTAAAAGTGACAAAATTGTGTTTAAAATGTAAATTTGAACAGAATCCTATTATTAAAACATAAATCACAAATATCTTTCCTAAACCGTGCAGCTACATTAAAGTCAATAGAGAAATATATAGAGAACATGATCTGACCCCATCGCGATGATCATTTTTTGCCGTATCCCCCAGCCCTCTGTGAAACGTAAAGCCACACCTCTGAACATTCAGGCTCCTCCTCCAGGCCTACACGAGTCAGGTTTGTGGAGTTGGAGCTCTCACTGGGAGGATGCATTTTTTCCATTTTTCCAGAACAATAAAAACAACATCATGATTTTATTTCAGACTTTTTTGGCTAAAATGTTGCTGGGGTTCTACTGTAATGTTTTGTAGTTTAGTTGAGGTGACATTTGGTTCACACTGAGCGGTGACGGTCTGTGGGCTCAGTGTAGATTTATGGGTCATATCTCTGTAAATACTGGGCCTGTTCACATGAAACAAGAACTGGCACAAAGTTCAGTGTCTTCTAAAAGTGAAATAACTTTATCATAACAGCTTCAAAAAGTGGTGCTTTTTGAACTGATTAATCCTCTTTTTAAAAGTAACTCCTCTGACTTCATTTCAAAAGTCTCTCTGGTTTTCATTCAGGTCACAATATAATCCTGAGAAATAAAAAGTAATAATCGTGACAATTGTAGGCGGCAACAGTGAGTCATTTCAGTTCAATCTCTCCAAAAAACTAAACTACCTTAGAGGAGGCTACTTTTTGATCAGGGTTTATATGTGCCACGATGTCATTATTGCTTCATTCAGAAAGTTATTGATTTCATAAATCTAGTGAGGAACGGTGAGCCATTAAACCTGTGAAAGTAAATCAAGATTTCACTGTTGGTTGATCTTATAGTGAATACAATCATAAATAATTATTCAACTGTGATGTTTGTTCTCATAATTCAAACATAAAATTTGATATTGTGGCATAATGATTACTATAAATGACTTTGACAAAAAATTAAAGAAACCCAGCTCAGGATCAAAGCGATCCTCCCACTTGTGTAAAAGCTCAAAGAAGAGACGACGTCAGTTCTTTTGTGTTGTGTTTGTTTTGGTCCACAGCTGATCTGTGTGTGTCGCTGAAGATGATGAAGCGCGTGGCCTGTTTATCTTTTTTACTGTTTTACTTGTGTTATCTCTGGTGGACACACGTTTATGAGTGGGAAAAGTAAGGGGCTGATAGCTGTATTCTGATGACTAATTGCTAAAGTTAACCATGTGTTTTGGCGCTGTCCTGTTGAACAAATATTAGACTGAAAATGTTTTCAGCCCTGGTCTTCCACTGGACTTTGACAGACTTTGGACCAATATACGTTGGACGATATTTATTGTTGGCACATCTGATATTTTCCCAGAAAAAGAAGTATTTCTCCCCGAAATATATTTTCAGACAGATCACATCAATCGTAATCTCTAGTTCAGATGGGCGTGACAGGTGGATTAGCCAATCAGGGACAAGCATGGTCCCAAAAAAAAACCAAAAAATGAATGAATAAACAAGCAAAGCACACAACTGTTTTAATCTGAGATGAGAGACGTAGATGACCAGTGAAGCTGCTTGTTTCACATGTGGCTGTGACTCAGCTTCGTACAGAACAGAAGAAGTGGATCTCAGGCCTCTGCTTTAGGCCTGATTTCGATGTAGTGAATGTGCAAAGCACCTGAAGAGTCAGTGAGCTCCATTTTCTAAAATTCACAGATGATTGCAGGACTTATGGAGCTTAATGAGAACTAAAATTTCCACATGAAATTGTTGAGGGCTGCTTTGTTTTGGTACAATTTGTCCAGAATAATTTGAATTAAGAGAATGTTTATCACGTGGTTCTCACATCAGTGGAGGTCAGGATTGAACGCAACAGAGTAAAGTGTCCACAGAGACACAGAAGAACAGAAACAACAAAACAAGTGAACAACCCGATAAAACAGCGGGCCCATTACTGCATTCTCACATTCCAGACAAAGCAGCCACATCTCCATGGAGACAAGCAGGTGATGGACCCCACTCCAGAAAAGCTCCATCTAAAAGCTTTTTATGGCCTGGATTTGAACAATGGATTCTAGTGTAGTTCAGAAAAGATCCAGCAGATGGCAGAGTCTCACTGTGCAAATAATGTAAAGCAGACTGACTCCAGACGTGAGTCCTAAACCAGGTCTGAATTAGATAAAATTTTTTCCTCTAATGAAAAACCAATCCACATTACATATTAGACAACAAAACTAAACAGAATAAACTATTATTAAAACATGAAAGTTCAATATATAAAATAAACAATGACAACCAAAAACCCAAGCCAAGACAAAACAAACATGTGATATCTTTTTATCTTTCAATTCATTTTCTTTGTTTTTATCTATAGTATAGTTTGTTTGATTCATTTTCATTGTGACCTGTGAAGCGTATTTAAGTGCCCTAAAAAGCACTATAAAAAGAAAATGTATTATTTTTATTTATTCAGATCAAATAAATATTAATATTATAATTGCAATTATGATCAACGACAATGTGAAGAAAAAAAAACTAAAACTTATCCTAAGACTGTACATATCTTTTACACATCGCCTTTGTGACATTTTGAAGCTGAACTACCCTCTGGTCAGAGGGTGAATCTCTGCCGCCTGCACCACTGCTGCTCTAAATAAAATGACCTTTTAAAAGGTCTGTAGGCTACCATAAAAAAGTGCACCGACAGTGTGTATTTTGCACTTTTTAAAGCTGCTGTAATGGTGCGTTCAGACTGCGGCGTCAAGGCGTGGAGTTCACCTGAAGTCTGCCGTGTCCAGCGTTAGAAAATCTGATTTATTTGCCAAAATTCAGCTCATCAGCTAATCAGGAGCTTCCTCCAGAGCAGCAGTCATTGATCCGAATAGCAGTCCCAGCACAAGGGAGCCAGACTCAGGTTTGTGTCTAGTTCAAACGTGTATCCACGTGTCCCCAGCATCGGTCCTCCAGAGAATAGCCGTCCAACTGGACACGTTAGGCGCAATTTTGGACTGGCCATAAAGCTGTCTCAAACTGTAAAATCTGATTCTGTCAGGCTTCCGTCAAGTTAGGCCCGACAGGACGGAAGCCCGACAGAATCAGACCCGAGCCCCACAAGTGCACTTCCACTGATGGGGGAACTCCCTTTCTCCCCTATTGCTAGGTCTTTCTGCTGCATTGAAGATGTTAAATGTGGACGCAAAGACAGCTGGACGTGTCTTTGCACGCATTTGGTCTCATGTCGAAGGAGCTCGGTCACATGCTGTCCACCCTGACCTCGAGTCCATGGACCGCCCTTCGGTCAGACGAGAGGGGGCTGACTCAGGTATTGAGACCATCTCGTTCTACTCAGCGAGAGATAAGGCCGGGCCACCGACGGTCTGATATTTTATCCGAGCGCCTCAGTTACTGGACAGCACACACCTCAGAGGAATCATTACTCAGACAACTCTTTCTCTCTTGCACCACATTAATAGACAAAAC
Source organism: Rhinogobius similis (assembly GCA_019453435.1). NCBI lineage: Eukaryota > Metazoa > Chordata > Actinopteri > Gobiiformes > Gobiidae > Rhinogobius > Rhinogobius similis. Next base: position 35,386,479 of record CM033632.1, read on the forward strand.
ACAACCTTAATACTGTTCATTAATAAAACAGTTAAATCATTCACCAAATAAAAACAAAACAAATGCTAAAGCACATTTGTAGATTAATTCATGTAAAGCTGAATTTGCTGCAGCCCTTCTAGTTGCAGAGATCACTTCTGGATCACATTCTGGAGCTTTGTAAATCTGTAAAAGGCTGTGTATTTCTTCTGTCTTCAATCATTTGTACATCCAAGCGTGCAAAACTAACCTCCAAACTTTGAAACTCTGATAAAGCTTGTTCATTACAGCAACATGGTTAGTTTCTATATTTGAACCTGTGAATTCTCCGCAACTAGAGAAGAATTGAGTGGTGCATGCTGGGATTGCATGACAAAATGAGCATCTTTTAGGTTCACAGAGGAAACTAGAGGAAACAGAGAGCAAACTCACCTTTAATACTAGACCAGTCCATTCATTTGAACTGTTTTGCTCAAGAAATGGTACCAGTGGAAGAGCGGCTGACCTGAAGGACAGCACAGAGGCTGATCATGGAGCAGGCCTAGCACCAGAACCATGTGGCTCTCCTCTGTACGAGTGGTTCGGCGCGGAGCGGTGTGGCCTTGTGGAGTTTCCACTGCACAAAGTGATCCGTGCTGCCCTGTTTGAGGGGTCCGAAGAGGTACTCACTCCCATGCAGGCTGGCTCGCTTAAACCCCCACAATGCTTTAGCCAAAGATGATTTGTGAAGAGAGCACAGACACTGATGAGAACGAAACGATAAAAAGCTGATATGAAAAATGAAAAAATCTCACCAAACACCGACTTGCTGTATTTCCAGTCATATTTGTTGAGCCCACATGATGAGAAAAAACAAAGCCAGTACACAGTTGTGTTCTGTTTATCAGCACAAGGCACTCACAGCATTTCCAGTGCACGTATCTAACTCTCAAATATGTACAGAGACATTAAAACTCATGTAGAGGCTTTACAGAGTGAAATAAATGCAGAAAGAGCTGACGCTAAACCAGAAGTTGTTCCATGTTTACTCAGCTTTAGCCACGTCTCACAGACACACACAATTAGAAGTACTACATGTCTTTTGGTGAACTGCTGAGATCAGCTTTATGATTAGAATGAACAATACAAGTATGATTTGACACCTCCAAAGGTGTAAGAGAATGACCGAGTGAAGATCCTGTGGGACGTCCAGATACAGACTGACAGAATGGTAATGGCAAACCAACCAGACATCGTGTGGTGGATAAAGAGCAGAGGAAGGCTGCTGTGGTTGATGTGGCATCACCAAGTGATGGCAACATCAGGAGAAAGAACACGAGAAACTAGAGGAATACCAAGGGCTCAGAGAAGAGCTGGAGAAGGCCTGAAGGTGAAGGCCAAGGTGGTGCCCGTGGTGATCGGAGCACTCAGGGCAGTGACCCCCAAACTGGAGGAGGCTACAGCAGATCCCTGAAATAATATCAGACATCTCAGACCAGAAATTGTATATTTAATAGATTTATCTATCTATTTACTTTCTTTTAATTGTATTTGTTTGAAAAGCACAGGCCCTGTGCTCACGCAGCAGTGACAGCTCTGAAATAGGCCAGAGCCATTAGCCTGTTATTATCCTGTGCTCAGCGCAACTCACTCACACAACAGTGCTGCGTTTCTAAGGCCCCTGCGCAGCCTGTGGGTCACACTCATGGTGACCTCATTTTTGTTCAGCCTTTTAACTCAAGCCCTGAAATGCCAAAGAGTTTGATCCACATTAAAGCAACACATTATTCGTTTTATATGGTTTATTTCTCCACAAACTTGTAGATTTATCTGAAGTCCTGCTTTTGTCCTAGTTTGGACCTCGCTTAGTCCTAATTTTGTCCTGGGATTTGTCTTGGCTTGGTTTAGCTGGAGTTAGGTCCTGGTCTAGTTCTGGTTTGGTCCTTAATTTGTCCTAATTGAGCCAAGATTAGTCCTGATATAATGTTTGTTCCTGTTGTAATCCAGGCGTGTGTTTAAAGCTGGTACTATGACTTAAACCAGAACTACACCAGGACCAAGCAAGGACTAGAACCAGACTAAGTTTACGTCAGGACTAAACTGGCGCCCAAAGATCTCAAGTCTTACAGTGTTTCACTCCGTTTATAACACGGCCTCCTTTGTCCTGGTTTGTCCCACTTTGGTCTATTATAATCCCTGTTCTGTCTCCAGGCCATTGCAGTTATTATTACATGTTTCACTTCAGTTGTCAGTTTGCTCTTTCAAACTTTCACGTGGAAACAACAAAACAGTCCAGTCTGCACGTGTCATAATGTCACTGAAGCAACTTCATCCATAGTTTTCTCTTGTAACTTCAAAGGCCGTTTTCTCCCAAAGAGACATAAAGATCACCACATAAAGTAGCTCCTACAGACACCAGACTTTACAATTGTTGTTGACATCTCATTTTAAGCCTTTTTTGTTCAAGTTTTAACTCCAAAGAGAGTGTGAAATTTAATTTTTACGCCAATTTTCAGCAAGTTTCAGCATGTAATGTGCTTGTGTACAATCCAACTGTGTAATTGTACTTAATTGCATTTAAAATCATAGGAGTTAGGTTCAGTACATTACAAGTCCCAGTTTTCCCAGTGCAAGTGGGACCGTGAAACCTCTGTCTCGGACACTTTTTTCATCAACGCATAAAAACACTGCATCTTGTTATTCAGCGCAAAACAGTTTTGTTCAAAAGATGGAGCTAAAAATATAGGCCAACTAAAACTGTATCTATTACTTAGTCTAGTATTTTTTAATGCATACTTTTTACTTTTCATTGAGCCAACTCGTACCTCAGTACATTTTTAGTCATACTTTTACTTGGTTTCAAATATTATCTTCTCATATTATCTACTTTTGCCTGCCACTCATTTTCCAGTAAGATCTAGTTTACTCTAATACTTATTAATCCTGCAGATTTTAGGTCTATCTAATGTGTCAAATAAATAAAGTAGGACACTAAAAGTCTATCCATTTTACAAATGTATAGGCTTATGTCCCAAATGTTGCCCATTTTAAAAGAGCAAATACCTTCCTAAAAAAAAAAAAAAACGTTACATGAAAGACTTGCAATCCATTTTGTCTTACATTTATGAGTAAACTACAGAGGAAGTTAGACATGGATCCATCTAAATGTCTTCCCTGTTCAGCTGCAGAGCCTGGCCTTAAAACAATAGGCCGTGACACGGGCTGCTCTGAGGCGGATGTGAAATGGAGGAGAATGAGGCTCCATTACACGAGTCTTGGCCAATTCGCGGTTTCACTGCTTCTACTTTGACTGGACTGGTGTTATCTCTCCCGGGGTTTTAGACATGTCTCGACACTTGCAACACTTTAAACGTTATTTCTGTTCATTGTGAAAGCGTTTGTGTGCTCGAGTTTACGTAACGCCCCGTTTGCCCTTTGTAAACAATATCCCTCCGCAATGGCGCTGCTCTGTCGTAAAATAACGCCAAAGTGTGTGCACCTCGCTTTAAAAAGGAAGAAAAAGAACCATGTCTGTGCTTCGTGTGTCGGTGACCGCGTGTCTGGCGCTGCGGTGGGTTTCGGACCGTGACGCAGCACTCTTTTCTCGGTTCTCCAGACGCGGAGTGTGAAATGGCGGCGGTGTCAGGCCGAACAACGAGAGGCAGCAGCAGCAGCAGCAGCAGCAGCGGGCCGAGCGGGACGGACGGAGCGGAGCCGGGCGGAGTCACGGGAGCGCCGGAACACACGGACTGGAGTCTGTCCCGGGCCGGAGCCGGAGCCGGAGCGGGACCGAGGCGTAAAGTGCTGAAGTGGAGCGACATTTCACTGGACCAGGCGGATCTGTCATGTCAGCAGCACAGACACACGTCCTGCTCAGGGCGTCAAAACAGACCCAAACACTCTGAGCTGACCAGGACCAGAGAGAGACCAGATCACACCCCTGTGGCTCCTCCACTATTAGACCAGAAGAAATGATGATACAATGATCCTTGTACATGTGTTTAGTACAGAATACCAGCAATAAAATGTATTCTGTTACATGGTCCAGTCAGAGGCTACTGTAGGTAGTACTAATACTAATACTACTGCACTTTATTATAATATAAAAATACAATATATAATTATGTTTGTTTCATCTTAAAAAAAAAAACAAACAAACCATACACTCACCACATATTTTCAAATTTTCCTAAAATGTGATCAAAGTACGGCAAGGTATTCCTTTGATTTTAGGAAATTAAGTGTATTTTGAACACCTTCAGATTAAAGTATTGGATTCAGTTAATCAACATTAGTATTCTGAATTAGTATTTTCGATCCATTATTTTTTTACTTCCCAACACTGCATTATTTTGTTACACTTTACAAGCTCCAAGCGTTACAATGTGGTGAGACAGTGCTGTCTGATGGTGAAAGAAGCGGCACACTCCAGCCTCAGCGTCCTGGGTTTGATTCCCGACTCTAACATTTTGCTGGATGTCCTCCCTTCTCTCACCCCCAATTCACGATGCGCTGTCCTGTCCAGTTAAATCATAAGGGACAAGGAATCCTTTTCAAAAAAGTGGCTGGGTGTCACATTTACCTCCCAAGGGGCGCTGTATGTTGTTATCAAGCTAAACATCCTGTTTATTCTGCCCTATTTTTTTTCCAATCACACACAGACAATGGGTCTTTTTATGCAGGTAATTTACCATGATTTAGGTGTTGGACCAAAAAAAACAAGTTATTATTATTATTATTGATACAGTGGGACGACTGGAGGAAATGCTGTTGTGTTCCTGGGTCACCCACATTTCCTGTGAACGTGGAGTGTGCGTGAATGATTGGAGGTGGTTGCAGGGGTCGATGGCACAAATTGGCAACCCTGCTTCCATCAGTCTGCCCCAGGACAGTTGTGGCTACAATAGTAGCTTACCACCATTGAGTGTGACGTGAATGAATAATGCAATGTGAGGCACCTGAGGGTCAAGAAAAGTGCTACATAAGTAATGTGCCTTATTATTATTTCTATTATTTGATTCATCGAACCAGGACCTGCAGCATGCACTGGGACGGTTTGGAGCTGAGTGGGAAGTGAATGGGAAAAGAATCAGCACTTCCTAATCCGAGGCCATGGTTCTCGACCAGAAAAAGGTGGCATGCCCTCTCTGGGTGATTGTTCAGAGTGAGGGAAGGATGGAGCGTGAGATTGACAGGTGGATCGGTGCAGCGTCTGCAGTGATGCGGGCGCTGTATCGGGCCGTTGTGGTGAAGAGAGAGCTGAGTCAAAAGGCAAAGCTCTTGATTTACCGGTCAATCTATGTTCCTCTCTCACCTGGTCATGAGCTTTGGGTAATGACCGAAAGGACGAGATCGTGGATACAAGCGGTCGAAATGAGCTTCCTCCGCCGGGTGGCTGGGCGCTCCCTCAGAGACAGAGAGGAGCTCAGTCACACGGGAGGCACGACCCAGCTCGAATAAGCAAAAGAAGACGAAGACGAAAAATCCAATATCTTATCTCAGGGCTTTCAAAGTGTGCCGCCTCTCAAAAAAGGCTGAAAATTTGACTTTTAATTTAGTTTTAGTTTAGTCTTTATTTGAAGGAACAATGTACGGAAACTAAACTCATAAAAGAAATGTTCAGCACCAAATTAAAGCTAAATACCTCGTTTCCATCTGCAGTCCCTGATTCACCAGAATATTTTACACACACATCACACATGAGCAACACAAGCACCTCTCAATCAGCGAGTATTTACTGCATTTGTCTTATAGAGTATAGATTATCTACCATTTTTTCTTTTATGTCAGTCCATACACTACAGCTACATAGCATTCTAGATAATCCTGTGAGAATCATTCACACAGGTGTACAGATATGAATTTACATATTACACACAGCTCACCACAGCGTGTGGTGTTGCACGTGTTTAATCAGAGTAAAGTAATGTGAGTATTTTAGGGGGAGCTAATATTTCGTTTTCAGTGCTGACAAGTCTGACTGTTCCATAACCACTCTTTAAGTTCTACTGAGAACACCTTATTCCGGAAGTTGCCGTACGCGCTGCCATCTTGTTCCGTTGTAGTTTACATGAGGCAGACGAGCTCAACAGAAAACAAGTTCTACATGGACTAAAAAGCTGCTTTCAGGCCGCCCAGGAAATCAGTGCGTTGCTGACTTGTTTTTGCACGAGTTCATTAAACATTTTACACAAATCAATCTACATTATATAATATTTTAGTGAGAGACTTTTCCCTCGATCGCCATTAGCATGAACATCGTTAGCGTCAAACCGGGAGTCCCTTTACTACAAGAGTGCGGGACATAGACATAAACAGAGGCAAAAGCGGGCGGGGCTCCTGGAGGAGGTCGCTGTGGCTCTGGTGGTCACTTCTGACGTGAACTGAATTAAAAGTTTGAAGAGGTGCAGGTGCAGAGTTATTTAGAATTCTGTGGACCATTCGCGTTGCGCAAATTTAGGTAAATTCAGAATGTAGCAGTCTGTGTTTGTGCAGGACATGGCAGTGATGCTGCCACCGTTTCCTTTAAGGCTTGTTTGTGCAGTGGGTTCTAGTGGCCTCAGAGTGGTTTTGCTGCCTGGGACCAGCAAGGTGTACAGTAATAAATCCAAGACATGATCATGGCATCCAGCGTTAATGAGTTTCAGATACTTTGAAATATTTTTATGTTGTACTTGAGGCTTTGGCACATTTGCTTAATATATTTTTTAAAGGTGAGAATGGAATCTAAGGTGACGCCCAAGTAAATCCTTTTCAAAAAATGGGCTGTGTGTGACATTTATCTCCTAAGGGGCGATAAATCACACACAGACAATGGGTCTTTTTATGCAAGTAATTTACCATGATTTAGGTGTTGGACCAAAAACACGTCTAGAGGTTATTGATACAGTGGGACGACTGGAGGAAATGCTGTTGTGTTCCTGGGTCACCCACATTTCCTGTGAATGTGGAGCGTGCATGAATGATTGGAGGTGGTTGCAGGGGCCGATGGCACAAATTGGCAACCCTGCTTCCATCAGTCTGCCCCAGGACAGTTGTGGCTACAATAGTAGCTTACCACCATTGAGGCTTTGGCACATTTGCTTAATATATTTTTTAAAGGTGAGAATGGAATCTAAGGTGACGCCCAAGTAATGGTGCTCGGTAACATTTTGTATTGCTACATTGGGGAAAGATGTTAACCCTAACCCTGACATTTGTTGACAAAATACATATCTGCAGTGTTCTTTACATTTAAAGTGAGACATGACTCATGTAGCCACCTTATCGTCTGCATACATGTGGATATTTACATCCTCGCACACGTCGTTTGTATCAAGGGAGACAAGTAGTGTCTGTGTTTGAGCCTTGTGGTAGTCCAGTAAGAGAGAGATTAGTGTGAGATGTGGATTTATGGATGTGGACACACTGGGAGTGATCTGCCAGGCCAGGATGTTCGCAGACAGTTTGTATTCTGTTCATTTAGACAGTAGTATGGGGTGGATAATGCTGTCTAATGCCTTAGAGAGAGATCTAGGAAGATTGCTCCTACAACCCCTCCGTTGTCCAGATTTCATTTTATTGTTTCATTGAGCAGGCAGAAGGCAGTTTCGGGTGAGTGTTTCGCTCGAAACTCAAACTGCATAGGATGTAGTAGGTCTTCTGACTCCAGATTGTGAGTTGTTCCCTAAGTAAAAGTACTAAGGGCCTTTGAAATGATGATACTGATTGGTCTGTAATTGGTTAATGTCTTGCTTATCTCCTGCTTTTTAACCATATTATAACTGTTTCCCCTTCTCATTAAACCTCTTGAAGTTGTGTTTAGAGTGATTCATGTTTGAGTCATCTTTATTCTCCTGGACAAGACGCCGTTGCTCCGACGGTTTCACCGCTGCCCAGATTCCCCACTGATACACGCTCACTGCCTGTACTTACTAACTTCTGCAATTATATTTTCTGGTGACATTCATTGAATTCACAGTGTCGTGGAGCCATTTTGACATACAGTTTTTAAACATCTGTTGCTTGCGATTGTGAACTGCAGCTCTCCAAACTCGGGCCGACAGCGGCAGTTTGTTGTGATAATGTTTGCGGTGATGTATGTAGACTGGTAAAAAAGTTATTTTAGTTCAATATTGCTATTTAAAATGTCCATAATATAACATAATGATCCACAGGTGTTGTATTAACTATAGCAGTCTTTAAAGGACTCACATTCTGTATCATATTGTGTCATTCATCTGTTCATCATGTGCAATAATGTAATTCAACACAATAATCCCTGGCGCCGTCCTTAGAAGTGACTTCATGTCATATGTATACACTGTCTGACCATGGCCACAGCACTCACTTTACATAAGAGTGTCCATCTTATCTTTTTTTTTGCCCTTCCTGCTCAGTATGGAAGATTTTAGTTATTTTTCTTGTGTTTTGAGATTGCATTTTCAATTTTCCAAAAGTTCTTGATTTGTACGGTGCAACACAAAGAAAGGTTTCCTTATAAAGATCCGTAACAAAACATTTCGTTACACACACACACACGCACACACACACACCCACACGCACACTCACACACACAGACACGCACACGCACACACAGACACATGCACACACACACACACACACACACACTCAAACACACACACACGCGCACTCACACACACACACTCAAACACACTCACACGCGCACAGACACACACACACACACACGCTCACACACACACACACAAACAATACACACACACTCAAACACACACACACACACACACACACACACACACACACACACACACACACACACACACACACACACACACACACACAAACAATACACACACACACACACACACACACACCAAGTTTGTTTCACCAAGTGCTACACATCTTACAGTTTTAAGCAGACTGTATGAAGTTTGATATTGACAGTTATCCCTTGTTGGAAAATGTAATAAACATATTAACAACAACCAGTGTGTGCGCTGTCTACAAATGACAACATTATGTTTTTTATTTGCTGCTCCGTCAAAATGAATTGGCTACGTGCACATCCTGGTACATGCGTCACTCCAAGTGTTTCATTGTTTTGTTATTGGCCTTCAAAGATGCTCTTGTACTTTTGTTTCACATTTCATGTTTTAGAACTTAAAATACTATGTACTGAAAACCACACATGACTTTCTTGTGGTGTTAACCTGTTCATTTGGATTTGTACATGGATTTGTACTGTCTGCTACACTGATAGTGACGAATCACAGTGATTTTCATGGGTTTTGTGATCAAATCAAATCAAGCTTTATTCATAAAGCGCTTTTCATACAAAGATTTTAACACAATTGTACACAGTGCTTTCCCCGAACCCACCCCCACCCCGGCCCCGCCATCCCCACATTAAGACTTTAGAACTTCAAATAATATGTACTGAAAACCACACATGACTTTCTTGTGGTGTTAACCTGTTCATTTGAGCAAAAGTGTTAGAGCAAATACTTCTGTAGGCCTGACACGAGCACACGGAACCAGAAAAACCTAAAGCAAATCATTCAAATCAAGTAAAAGTGACTTACACAAACACATTTTAACTAACCTTTTTTACAGATTTTCAATTGTTACTATTTCAGTACTTTCAAAACTCTAGTGCTTGAAGCTGTCATGCTTTAAGTCACTAAATGTACACACACAGCAGAGGGCGAGTCATTGTGACCGCTGTAGAACCAAATCCCAGTAGAACACATCGTTGTTACTGTTTCCCCATCGATCTAAAAGCATTCACAGTAGGTTAAATGCTCCGGCTAAGGTGACTTAACCTGGCCCTGCCATATGAAATCTCACTATATCTGTGAGTTCACAAATTCTTGAGAATCCGTCTGGACGGTGTCCCGCTGTGGGGTTTGAGCCGTTGTGTGCTGGACCAATCACAGCGCTGCATAGTAGTTTGGGTTCAAAAAGTCAAAAAGGACAAACCTAAACAAACATGGCGACGCCGATGTACTTCAGCCTATTTTTGCTTTTGAAAACGTGCCATAGAAGTGCTTTGTGCATTTGAGGACGAGGAAGAAGTCTGTGCTTTTCTCTCAACTGGATTTAATGATTCTTGTTCTGCTTTTGTGCCGCTGCGACCAATCAGTTCAGATGTTCGTCATGATGTCACGCATTTTCCCGACGGCTTTTGGCGAGAGCCTGTCCAGATTGATAATGTGTAGAACTAAATTCAGAGTGATACACTTATCAATATCAAAGTACCTTAACATTCAAGCAGTTGATCAATCAAAACTTTTATTGTGCCTAGACAGGGAAATTTAGTGTGCTGACAATACAGACAATTTAGACAAATAACAGAAGAGGACCAGTGGAACACAAGTCATTTAAGGGCTCTAAATCAAGAAAGGCATCCTAAAATCTATAGATCATGCTTGTGCACAAGTCAGAGGCCTATTTTTTCCTAAAATTCCTGACTAAAATGAGTCACAATTCAAACTGAAGCGGTTCCTTTGAATATAAAATGTCTTTGTCAAGACTGTTATGATTTGTTCTAATTATGAGGGCACTGGCTGAGCAGCGAGAAACTACCTTCAGCTGACACCGAATAAAGTTGATTTGAGTGAAAAGAAAAAAGCTCCACTGACAAAAATTAGGCCAAAGAAAAGATGAGAGTCTCTGCATAACCTCTACAGGTGGTGTTCATGTTCTACAGCGCGATGTAACCTCAGATGGAGGTAAGAGACGCTTTGACTTATGAATTTTGCCATGAAATATCTCAAAGGTAAATTCACAAATGCAGAACCTGATGTTTTCTAGACCTTAGAACTCACTGTATTACAACAAAAGTCTGCCCACCATCCTTTAAATATCATTGGCCGATAAAATGTCGTGGTATCACGTGAATGCAGCCCACTGTGTCACAAGCTCTACACAGACAAATACTTTGTATAGTTTATCATACCTAGGTTTTCTTTGTTATATAAATATGGTGTCTGGAGGATGGTCTGATGGTGTCGTTTGGGCATTTGTTGGGTTTTGACAATTTAAACTAATTGAAGCAAATTTCACACACAAAAAACTTCCCTGAACGGTTGATGTGATTGAAACACAAGTAACACATCCAGCTTTTATCAGATGGAGGACATAAAGGAAGGAAAAAATCAGAGGGCCTTGAACAGAGCCTCCTACAGGAAAAATGTTTGCGAGTCTGTGCTTATCTGTCTCAATAACCTTCATTAAAGGTGGAATGGAGGATTTCTCGCCGATTTGAAAATCTGCGACTGTTAGTCCTTTTTTTGAAAAAGCGCATGCGCAGGTTCCCCCTCCCTCCCGCCCCGTTTCTCCTGACTGAACGCCTAGCAAACCTCGTGAACGAGCACGCCCAGCAGCACTGCCCATGCGCATTTGTTTACAAGACGATTGGTGTCGCTTTCTCACGACAACCTCCGCCAAGAAGATTTAATAATACACTCCACATACAATAAGCTAAAAAAAGAGTCAGATAAACAGTTACCTGTCCAGCAGAAAGTTTGCAGCGGAGGCATCAGCCTGTTTTGCGCTTTCAATGCTCGCCAGCCGTAAACCATTCCCCCAGAATAACACGCGTTTTGTTTCTTTCCTCTGCAGACTTTCATCTCTTCTGTGAAAGCTCGAAAACAGTCTTTCTCTTTCGTCCCTCAGCCATTTCGGTACTTCGCGGATGAAAGTTTAGACCTACAATGACGGAACTCGCCGCTAACCTGCTACATAAACACACTAGCATATCAACCACGATGCGCCAGGAGCGAGCTTTTCCCCTGGACGAGCCTGCCGGCGTGCACTAGCACGCACAGAATGATTGACACCTGAGCGGACCAGTTATTTGTGCTACCCACGAGGAAATGAGATTCTGATTTGTTGCCCGAAATCCTCCATTCCACCTTTAAGCTTCATTAAATCCATCCTTCAGACTCCTTTCCATAGTATTCGAGCTCCATGGCCTGATCTGACCTGAGAGCAGCAGCAGGCCTGAGGCGACATGCAGCTGTTTGCTCCTGAGCACAAGCTCTCACATGGATTTGTACTGTCTGCTACACTGATAGTGACGAATCACAGTGATTTTCATGGGTTTTGTGATCAAATCGAATCAGACTTTATTTATAAAGCGCTTTTCATACAAAAATTGTACACAGTGCTTTCCGTGAACCCACCCCCACCCCGGCCCCGCCATCCCCACATTAAGACTTCCACACAAACACATACACATACACATGCACACACATTCACACACACATTCATGCAAAAACATACATTAAGATAATGGGCATGAGGCTGAATGTAGATGAACCAGCTGTGAAAGCACCATCAGAGGAGCCACCAGGAGCAGAGAGCCGCTTGCAGCCACAGGACACAGACTCAAGACCCAGAGGAGAGATTAGGCACACACCAAACCTCCACCAGGGGCCCATGAGCCAGGGGCCACAGCCGACCACCGCTCCCAGTACAGAGGGCCCCTCAGAGGAAACACTGGAGAGTCTAAAATGAAAAAAGGGATTCAGATAAAGGAGGATGAAGATAAATAAAATATATAGTAAAGTAAAAACTAAGACCTAAAAAAAGACCTAAGGTTGAATGTAAAATACATATAAACTAGCCTCTATTATAAATAAAATAATAAATTATACTAAATACCGATGTAAATAATAAATATTAATCAAAAGCTAGGCTAAAAAGTTGGGTCTTGAGCCTGCTCTTACAAACCTGAACGTTCTCTGGGGCCCTGAGGTTCTCCACAGGCCGTTCCACAGACGAGGGCCGTAGTGCTGGAAGGACGCCTCGCCGTGAGTGTGTGTCCTGACTTTGGGAATGACTAGGAGCCGGCTGCCGGAGGAGCGCAGGGGCCCGAGGAGGAGGGCAGGGGCCCGAAGAGGAGTGCAGGGGCCCGAGGAGGAGCGCAGGGGCCACAAGGGTTTGTGTGGTAATGGTGATAGTGATATTAAACACATTAAAGGTGCACTATGTCGCTTGGTGGAGGGTGTGCTGCTGGTCTCTAAGAGGTTATTGCTAAGTCACCTATTGTATTAAACTTATACATACTTTGCATTTAATAATTTACAGTGTTTCTTGGTCAATACCACCATAAAATCATTCCAATGGATGAAATAGTGTTGACATGAGATATAATATATAAAGTGACAGGTGGAGTAAAGTGTTCATGAGTCCAGCAGCGGAGGAAGAGAAGGGAGGGAAGGCTCAAGTCCTGGAGACGCTCAGGTCCTGGAGGCGCACAGGTCCTGGAGACATACAGGTCCTGGAGACATACAGGTCCTGGAGACGTCTCCTCCCAATCTTTTGCCTCTGTGACTGCGTGGGCAGCTGTACGCTTGGCCTGCTGGTACCTGTCAGCTGCCTTGGGAGTCCCACAAGCCAACAAGGCCTGATAAGACTCCTTCAGCTTGACGGCATCCCTTACTTCCGGGTTCAGGGATTACTGCCGCGACAGGCAGCTTTGAGACCGTGCGACCACAGCTTCGAGCCGCCGCATCGACAATGGAGATGGAGAACATGGTCCACTCTGACTCAATGTCTCCAGCCTCCCCCGGGATCTGGGAAGCTCTCCTGGAGGTGTGCATTGAAGACCCTGCTCACAGAGGGTTGTGCTAGACCCTCACTATATGCTTGGGCCTGCCAAGTCTGTCCAGCTTCCTCCTCCGCCAGCGAACCCAACTAACCACGAAGTGGTGATCAGTTGACAGCTCCGCCCCTCTCTTCACTTAAGGGTCCAAGACACGCGGCCGAACGTCAGATGACACGACCTCTGGCCTGGGGTGTCCTGGTGCCACATGAACATAAGTCCAATAACTGAACGCTCAGGTTCATATCGGGGGGTACAACAGTGAGAGACCTGTCCCCCACCCGAAGGCAGAGGGACGCGACCCTCTTGTTCAGCGGGATGAACCCCAACACGTCCAACCCCTGTCAAGGAGGTGGGTCCAGAGCCCAAGCTGTGCTTGACCTCCCACACAAGTTCATGCCCCCCCAAACCCAGATGTTACAAGTTGTAATGTACCAAATACGACACCAAAACCTTAAGAAGAATAAAGTGATCCATGACCCTTTTTTCCTTCTACACATAGAATGCTCACGCAGCTGGAAATGAAATATGTCCAATTAATAATGACTTGTTTCATCAAAAGGTTCCTGATCTGACTGGAAACTACCTGCCCCTGAGCGTGGACACCCTGCACTACTTCATGTTTCCAATTTTACAACTGCACATACTACAGTGTCCTTGGGCAAGACACTTCACCGTCCCTGCATAAGAGTGAACGTGTGAATGTGACTGTGATGGGAGCTGGAGGTTGAGACTTGACTAATGCTTGGTGTTATTAACGTATTATAAGTGTGGATTTGTGGCGACAGCAGGTATATGCATAAACACTGAATCATATTTTTGTGGCGTTTGACCACGGTGTTGCTGACCACAAGTGTGAGATCACAGCTATCAAGGGCTTGATTCCCTCACGGAGGTTTGCCCAGATGCCCTGTCATGCTCTTGGCCGCGCGGTTGGTCACACTTGGGCTGGTTGGGATTTTGGTTCTATTTGGGACAAGAGAGATAGTGTGCCGCTTTGAGCCCTCGCTGGTGGTGCAGGGCCGATCGGTGCCAACTGCCCTGAAGTGGGCGATTGTCTTGTTGGCTAATGTAGGTCGTGTTTTTAGCATCCGTGGCTTGGCACTGGGCTGTCCTGGGTCTGTTTGGGTGGCACTCGGCAATAAAGTTAGCTCGGTATGTGACATTCGCTTACAAATTTACCCTTATCTTCTTATTATGTTATGTTTTGTATTGTATCCAGGCTCAAGCTTCCCCGATTTCTTTGTACCTTCTTTGTTTTATATGTGGTGTTGCTAATATTAAATTGAATTTCAACAACACTTATTCCAACCATTTACTTAAAAATAATTCATCTAATCTAACTACTCTGCTACACAAGACTCAACTAACTGGAGCAGCCAGGAACCGCACTTCACCAAAACCAACCAGGACTAAACCAGCGGGTCCAAACCAGACCATCAGCAGATCTTTGGCCCACTGGAACATTCTCATTTGTGTCAGAACGAGGTAAACACGCCTTCAATCATAACTCTTCAGTGTTTCCCTGAGTATTTGACAGCTTGGTTGTGTTGTATTATACTTGATATTTCATTAAATATCTAGGTAATTGAGGTAAAATAACTCAAGTATAATACAAATTACTTGAGATTTATTTTACTTTCCAGGATTCTTTTAATCCAACTGTTTTTAGCCTCATTCAGACCACTTCACGCCGCAGATCATGCGCCCTCCTCTGGTCACAGTGATGTTTTGCATGCTTAGAAAGTCCAGTCTTCACTTTATCTTCTCTTGAACTCCTCCCTTCTTGTCCCCTCTCATGTAAATCCAGTTTTGCATACCGGCTCTTTTTACAGAAGGCGGCTGCAGCGTCAGGTTTCCCAGCTCGTCACTCTTACACATTTTCCCTTCGTTTGTTTCTTCACAGTGGACTCCACCCTCTCCTCCCTCTCTTCCCTCTCCTCCCTCTTCTCCCTTTGCCGCTGGTCTGCATTTTTGCGCTCGCTCCTTGTATGGGCCCTTCTGGTTGGGGTATTTTTAGCCGGGGTTTTGTGAAGCGGGTGGGACAGTCCGGCTGCAGAGGAGCTGTGGTCAGGCCGATGTGGTCACTGTGGCTCCGGCGCCCGGGGATGGGAGGCAGAAAGTACGGACAATGTTGACAAATGAGACAATTATTGAGGACTTTTAACCATGTTTTGACATTGGTCCATCATCAAAAATATAGCTTGAATTCATCCACGCTTGTTTTATGAATACTGTTTACGAGCTCCTCTTCTTCTGAACCTCACAAAGACACTCGTTTTCAAATTTCCCAGATTTCTGACATCCAAGGTAGACCTCCAGAGGTCACGTGCTGTTTTTAAATCCATCAATCATCACCTTGTTCTGAGCATTTCTGCCTCAAACTGTGTGCTTACATGAGCATGTCGGGGAAAGCTGTTTTTCTGTTTTTCTCCCCGTGGTAATTCCCTCTGCTGCCAGTAGGTGGAGTGCTAACACCTAATCCACCTGACTCATAGAAAGACGTGTGGTTTTTAACACATGCCTTGTTTATTGTTCCAAAACATGAGACGCCAATGCAAAGAGCAGGTTTAAAGAACAATAACAAACGGTTGGAGCTGTTGGTTTCACGAATGAAGCACATGGCATGCTGGGAATTAAAGGACACATATTCTGACTTTTTTGAGCTTTTAATCATGTTCTAACAATGTTCCGTCATCAAAAACACACCTGAAGTAGCATTGAGCTGCATACATGCTGTATTGAGGAATGTTTATTAGAAAATCCTCTCCCCTCCCACCGTGAAAAACACTTCATCTCAACTTCCTTGTTTCTGGGATGTATTTTCAGTCTTCATACGTCACTTATCCGAGAATCTTCTGCTGTTTTAAGTCGTTAAATCATTGCCAGACTCGTTCTGAGCATTTCTGCTTCTAAACACAATAACTGCTGCTGCTCACCTACAGCATAATGTTGGTTTGACGGCTAACTTGACCAGATTGTGTGAGTGCTAGGCGCCAACCAGTGTCTTTTGCCAAAGGCTGATAAAGCATGTTTAACCTTCTTTGTTTCAAAAAAGGTTAAATGATAATATGAAAAATGCATAATAGTTTTCCTGTGTAACAGCTAAAACCCTGTTCTGACAAATTATCCTTGGTAAATAAACAAAAACTAGCTTGTCCCGACATGCAAATGTAAGCACACAGCAGAAATGCTCAGAATGAGTCTGGCCAGGATTTATGGACTTAAGGAATTGTCTTGCTCAAGGATGTGACAGAAGGGTGTATTACCGCCCACTCAAATTAGGTGAGCCTCTGAGCATAATACTGTTGAGACATGGGTTAGTCCTGGGTTAGACTAAGGTTATCTTCAGGGTTTGACTCGCTTCAGGGGCCTTTGTTAGATCAGACTTACTGTACCTGGGTCAGGTTATCTGAGTCTTGATCTAGCCCTGAGTTACTTCTAGTTTAGCACTGGTTTAGTCTTAATTTAGTTCTGTTTTAGCGCTAGTTCTTGCCCAGGTTATAACTAGGTTAGTTTTGACTTCATTCTAAATTGCTGCTAGTCTTGGTTCAGTCTTGGTTTAATCCTGATTTAATCTCAGCAGTTTCTGTTTAAGTGAATGAAGAATGAGGAAGCATTCCTGTTGAGTTTGAACATGTCGCACTCTTCCTGTTTTCCAGCAAATCTGGATGTGCTCTGACAAGTCCAGGCCTTGTCTCGTCTGCAAAAGAACCTGGTCCAGGCCTCGTCTTGTCTGCAGAGGAACTACAGAAGAACCAGGTCCAAGCCTGGTCTTGTCTGCAGAACTAGCTCAAGAACGTCAGGCCCAAAACATCTCACACAAGGACGTGTGAGAAGTGTCAGTGTGAGAAGAAACAGCACCATTTGCAATTTTTCACAATAATTTACACCATGATTAAACAACAGTGAAGGCCTTACTTTTCTTTCACTCAGAGTTTATGATGACCAGCTTGATCGTAAACACTATATAATAAGTCATATACAACGTGTTTATAAAGGACTTTTAGAGTCTAAAAACATGAAAAACAGCACGGCTTGTTTGCAGTGGTCCAAATATGTTTGTCACGTTCTCATGTGTTCATAGCATCCATATAGTTCACCGCGATGAGTTTAGAAATGCTTTTCACAACTTTAAGTGCCCAGAGAGTTTATCACACATTGGGCTAGGTTAGGGTTAGGGTTACAATGTGTGTGCTGGGGTTAAACAGATGGAAATCAAATGCCCCTTTTAGCCTGACCAGCCATTCCCACTATCTTTCAATTTTGAAAGAAAGTGTGTAAACCCCCTATTTCCCCTAAACCCCCTATTTCCTCTATTTTGCAGCAATCGAGCCAATCAGAGCCAGAGAGAAGGACGTCACATCCGTGTGCCGCGATTACAAGCAATAACAGGCAAGATGGTGTCGACAACAGAAAATGTTGGGGGCTGCTTTCTTTTAAAAGACCAGGACGTGTCGTTAAAACATTAACATGAGGAAGTTTTACAGCTCCATGCCATTTTCAACCCCAAAAGGCGGCCCTCTGTTTTTGCTGTCGTCACGTCCGCTGTTTGTCTGATTGACACATGTTTGTCCCGCCCCGCTGAAGTCAAACTGTGTGGCGGCATCTCTAGATTAATCAACAATATTAAATAATACATGGAGATTAGAATGGAGGCCAGACAAAGCCCTTTTAGTCATTGACCAAAAATAAACTAATCATTAACACATATTTAACAATCATTTTCTAATCACGAACAAAAATGAACCAATTATGATCTGAAACACTGCTCCTCACATCGTTTGGGAGCAGCTGAGATCCCTAAAGTCGTGAAGACGAGTCAACCCGAGCTCCTGAGCCATTTCCTGGGTTTGAATTGCAGTTCTTGCTGTAATTTTGGGATGTCTTGTGCTTGGGTTGTTGCTAGCAAAGGTGTTCCTCATAACATGCATTTGAATATTTCAACGTCACTTATATTCAAATTTAATGTTCTACTTTTATGTCCATTTTTCGTCCCATTGACTTCCATTATAACATATTTTCACTATCATTGCCGAGTGAATCATTTTCAGTTAGAAGAAAATACACTTATGAAAAAAGAGAAAGTTACACAGTGCACCTTTAAGTTAAGTTAAAAGGACATATTAATGGCAGTAATTGCTTATTAGAGATTAGAGAGAGCTAAAACACAGCATCAAAACAGTGACCTTAACAATGTGGTTGTTATGCATGCCTTTCTTCAAGACAACATGTGCACAGACAGCCCAGCTCCAGTGTGTGTCGGCCGATAAGCAGCTGAGGGTCAGGCTTTGATAACACAGCTCCAATAAGCCTGACTATGTGCGACCTGCTTCCTCCGTCTGCTCAGCTCTTCAGGGAAACCAGGCTGGAAACTTTCAGAGGACGGAGCGGTGACATCGTGGGCCCAGTCCCTCAGGTTCAGAGCTATTGAAGGGCCTGGATCCAAGATGGATCAGCATGTTTAAGTATTTTATCAACTAACTAAATTATATTACTTACAACAGACATTCAAAATTGGATAGAAGGATAAAGGATAAACAAGAATAATTGCATTTAAATGATATTTAGTCCAACATTAAGTATATAATAAATGAGTATTATAAAAGGGTAGATGAAAAACAAATAAATACATTAATAGATAGATAACTAATTGATTAGATATTAAGTTATTCTTCAGGGAACAGCTTGACTGCTCAATAAAGGACAAATACAGGGACAATAAAGTGGACCTTAAGCAAACTGATGCTTATAGAGATTATGAAGTGACATCACAGCATTCTGAATTTGAAAATGTAATGTAATGTAAAATGTGTAAGAGCTTCTATCAACAAAAGAAAAGAAAATCAAGTAAAAAGCAGAAGATAAACAGCGTCACATTCAGCTGTGCTCGCACTTCTCACTGACACACACTTTGGGATCACACACAGTTGAACTCAAGATCTTTCTCCTTAAATAACATGTGTACTTTCTCCTCTGCTCTTCTCCCTGTACACCAACTGCTGCAACTCCAGCCACGACTCTGTAAAACTGATCAAGTTTGCAGACGACACCACCCTCATCGGACTCATCTCGGACGGCGATGAGTCTGTCTACAGGAGGGAGGTGGACCGGCTGGTGTCCTGGTGCAGCACCAACAACCTGGAGCTCAACGCCCAGAAGACAGTGGAGATGATCGTGGACTTCAGGAAAGTCTCAGCCCCCCTGCCCCCCCGCCTGACAGACTCTCCCATCACCACCGTGGACTCTTTCCGCTTCCTTGGCACCACCATCACTCAGGACCTCAAGTGGGAGCCGACCATCAGCTCCATCATCAAGAAGGCCCAGCAGAGGATGTACTTCCTGCGGCAGCTGAGGAAAGCCAAGCTGCCGGCGCAGATGATGGTGCAGTTCTACACGGCCATCATCGAGTCCATCCTCACCTCCTCCATCACCGTGTGGTACGCTGGAGCCACAGCCAGGGACAAACAGAGACTACAGCGCATTGTGCGCTCTGCTGAGAAGGTGATCGGCTGCAGCCTTCCATCTGTCCAGGACCTGTACGTCTCCAGGACTCGGGGACGAGCAGGTTGGATCACAGCTGACCCTTCTCACCCTGGACATGGACTATTTGAGCCACTCCCCTCGGGCAGGAGGCTACGGTCCATCCGGACCAGAACCTCCCGCCACAAGAACAGTTTCTTTCCCTCTGCCGTTGGACTCATGAACACTTTGTAACACCTGTCACTTCAACAATAATACTATTTAAGAACAATCTATTTGCACTACTCATTGCACATTGCACTATCTGCCAACTGTACATTCTGTATATAGTCTATCTTAGTCTATTTTATTCTTAATTTTATGCATGCCTTTTTATATATTTTTTATATTTTATCCTTTGCTTTATGTTGCACCTACGCCGAAGCAAGTTCCTACGTTTGTGAATTTCACTGACAATGGCAATAAACAATTTCTGATTCTGATTCTGATTCTGATTCTGATGTCCCTGTGTCTGTTTGTTGAGAAAAGTCATTGTTGTGAGGCAGTTGAAGTGGCCTAAATCTCCAACTGCCATTAGCAAACAAGCTAAGCTCTGCACAGTCGACGCAACAACAAGAAACTACTTTCAGTTTGAGTTTTGCCATGTACAGTTAATTTGAGTTCATCTACAGCTTCATGGACAAAAAATATGCAATAAAAAGCAAAGAAGCATTTGATTGTTGCTTATGGGACATAAAGTCGTACCAGTGTCGTATCGGCCCATGTCAGAGAAAACAGAAAATATGGAATAAGAAAAGCAATTAGGCTTAATATGTTTAAATGTAACTCATCATTTTATGTCCCACATAAATACATTTTGTTAACATTTTTGTTATTTGTTTTTATTTTTTTTTTTAGAAAAGATTAAACGCAGCAGTACGTTGTATTCTTTTGAGATTACACTTCTCCTGGTGCAGGTCATCCTGACTTTTCACACAATATCTGAGATTGGTATCGATAAAAAAAAAAAAAAAAAAAAGCATCTTGGCATGTTTAATTTGTGATTTTGAGATTATAGAAGATTATGTATATTTTTTTTTATATTTCATTGGAATTGAAGTGGAGATTGGAATTGGAAAATGTATTTTTATTTTATGAAACTTTCCAAATAAAATGTAACAAATGTTTCTATAGTTTTGGGCTGCATTCAGGTTCTTCGGTTGATGATTTCAGAAGCACAGGGCCGGTGTGAGTTTACCGAGATACTGTTTGTGAAAGAAATGACAAAAATGAAATGTATGAATGTACATGAAAATGGCTCCAAGCGACAAGCGTGTCATTTTAAAGGCGCTGAACCTGATTTTTACACGAACCAGTTGATTTTAAACTGCTTGCAATGGGACAATCCCTCCTCAATATCCTGACTATTGACCGCGATGAGTTTAGAAGCTCTGATCGTGGGTTCGAATCCCGGACCAGACCAACATCACACGATCTCTCTGGGTGGAGTCTGCATGTCCTCCCCGTGTTACCGTGGGTGCTCTGGCTCCTCCCTCCGTCCAAACACATGTGCGTAGGTTAAGTGGTTACTCTAAATTGCCTCTAATGAATGAATGTGAGAGCGAAGGGTTGTCTGTCCATGTCTCTGTGTCAGTCCTGGGATGAGTTAACCACTGTCCAGGGTGTACCCCGCCTAAGGCCCAAAGTCACTGGGACAGGAACAAGTGGTAGAAGATGAAAAAAAATGAAGAAAATGAGTTTAGAAGCACTTTTCACAACTTTCAGAGACAAACAAACATTAGCATGCTAGCACCATACTTCCTGCTTCACGGTGAATAAAATCAGAGCAGTTTTTACAATATAAACAGGCTGGAGCAAAACGTCTTTGGAGTTGAATAATGGCAACACTTTATTTATTTACAGTGACGTAGAACATCGTGTCAGTTTTTGTTTCATGTGTATTTTTCCAGTATTTACAGGCATTTGACCCATAAACCATCTGACAGTTACACACTGCATTCTACCAGAGAATTCTGACCTGCTCCAGCTTTAAACAATCAGAATTCCATTGTGTTGTGAGTTCATGTGAATGTAAACTATTCTTTGGTCTGCAATTCTTCATTTTAAATTTGCTGATTTGTCCGTTATAGATTGCTACGTAGGGCATGTAACCAAAAACGCGTACAAAATGAATCTCATTCTGATATTGGACATGTTTCGATGATTGCGAATGATTTTTTTTCTTCATCCGGAGCTTTAAAATGATCTCTCCGTTTGAAAAGCCTGCTCAGAACAAAAACAAACAACAACACAATCATTTTAATGGCTTATTTTGCTTCATTTGGCTGGTCTGGTGCAGTACCTCATGTGTCCACCGGGCGAACCACATCCCAAACCCCGCTGTCACCCGCCCATCAGCTGTTTCCTCGGTAACCGGCCTCCCTGTGTGCAGCTCCCGTTACCATGTCGACGCCGCAGCAGACCCACTTCGGCTTCCAATCCGCGCAGACTGGATCAAAGCTGGATTTAAACCAGATCTGAGGACCAAATATTCAAAGTCCAAACCCCACTGCCTCCTCTCCGCTCTGCCCCTCCTCCCTTCTCTCTCCTTTCATTTTCTGTGCATTTTTCAAACCAAATCCCTGCGCAGCGATTGGCCGTCTGCGCGCTGACCTCACCGGAGGGCGTGTGCGTGAACTCACCAATCCGGTCGCCCCTTCAGCCTCTCCAACCCCCCTCATGGCTGTCTTTTTTCGATGCATTTTTGAAACATGAATATTCACCTTCCGCCCCTTCCCCAAAAAACCTCCCCAACCCCCTCGCTCGCTTCTCCTTCCTCTCCGTCTCGAGTCCTCCTGCTGCTGCTCGATCCGCTCCGGCTTAGAGATCCAAGATGGCGCCGTCGTCTTGGTGTGTTAGCTTTGTGTGGTGCACAATGGCCCCCTCCCCCTTCACACACAGGCACACACACACACACACACACACACACACACACACACACACACACACACACACACACACACACACACACACACACACACACACACACACACACACACACACACACACACACACACACACACACACACACACACACACACACACACACACACACACTCAAAGGCAAGCTGCAACACGGCACTAAAAATACCTCGGCCACTTCAGAGGCTCCTCACAGAGAGAGGCAGGCAGACATTTTGGAAAGCGAGAACATTGTTAGTCTCGGCGCTGTTTTAAAATGTCAAACTGGCACTTGAGTCAGATGTATGTGTTAAATGTGAGAGGAGAGAGCAGAGGGAAGAGCTGAGGAGAGGCTTAAAGATCACAGACTTTATCAGCAAAACACAGAAGGGCAAATCCATGGTTTAAGGCGAGATACTACAGGCATAACTCATTTTTTTCTTTTTTTGGGTCAGTTTGCTCTCTCATCATATCGGCTATCGGCTTGTCCAATCTGCTCCTAAATATGTTTTATTCTTCCATTGAATCCACTTCGTCCATAGATTTCTCTGGGACACGAAACGCACAGAAGGATTTTTGATGTCTAATTCTCAAACTGATTTATTGAAGTTTTAAATTTAAAAAATGAGGCGGAATTTGAATTTTTAGGACAATCTTCAGTCCAATCTAGTTTACTTAAAAACTAAATACGATTTTTTTTGTAAGAAAGTTTTTTTGTAACTAATATGTGTACAAAATGAACCAAGAAATGTAAACCTGGTTCTGATTATGATTTTTATTTATAGAGCCCTTTTCCACCAACAGGTGCTCAAAGCACTTAACCAACCGTTACAACTATAGCTGCTGTTACAGTGTCACATACAATTACATTGTATTGTATTTACATTCTGTCCCTTTTTCAGATTTATATTTCCAAAATATATGTATTTATGACTTATTTCTACATGAAAACATGACGTGACGAAAAACTTGTAATACATTTTTTTCTTATATTTCTCAACGTAAGCTTTTGTCCAATCCTTAATCCACTTCATCCATACACTGCTCTGGGACATTCTTCACATTTCTTCTGCAAAGGCCATTTTCTCTTAGTGCATTTTTGTCCCTCGGGACATAAAGATCAGCCTTAAAGTAGCTCCCACACCAAACAATCTGGACTCAACAAGATTTAGACAAATTGTTCAGAGGGATCTGTTTACATCTAATTCTGAATCTGATTTATTAAAGTTTTAATTCTCCAAATGCCTTTTGTAAATTATTTTTGTATTTTGTCATATTTATAGATGTATTTCTTACTATTACAGTATGTCCAGTTTTGGCAATTCTTACACATAAAATTGAGTATTTTTATCATGAAAATGTTACAGGATTTATATATTTATACATTTATATTAGTAAATGACAGGAGAGAGTTTTAAATGGATATGTTTAAATGTACGATTTTTTCCTTTTCACCTGCAGGACCTGTCTGGATTACAAGATGATTCCAATAAGAAATGTATTAAAGCAAAGTCCCCAAACACTGCTCATTTACATCTGATAGTGACACGGCCCTTTAATGCTGCAGTCGTCCAACCACCAGAGCCAAAGTAAGAGCACTGTTAGGTAGAAGAACACTATATTTACGGAAACTACTCAAGTAAGAGTAAATGGTAAATGGTAAATGGTCACATTTATATAGCGCTTTTCTACCTTTTTTAAGGCACTCAAAGCGCTTTACATCAAGGAACCAGTCACCCATCCACTCACACATTCATACACCAGTGTACGCAGACACTGGGGGCAAGGTGGGTTAAGTGTCCTGCCCAAGGACACAACGGCATTATTCATCTGAAGGAGCTGAAATCGCACCACCAACCTGCGGGTCAGAGGATCTGACCACTCAACTACTCCATGTCTGGAGTGGGATTCGAACTGCCGACCTTCGGATCAGAAGGCGCCCACTCTACCTACTGCGCTACTGCCGCCCGTAAATGTAAGAGTCAGGGAGTAAAATCTGTCTGATTTAAAGTGAATATAATGAATGACGCAAAACTATCTGAAGCAGCACGAGTAACACAAATGTTCAATCATTTCATACTGTATTATTATACATTTAGTCACTTATAGATTTACTCAGAGAGAAGAGGAACTACACATTTACTCAAGACTGTCACACTGTCCAATAAGCAGGAGGAAAAGTACAGTCTGAGTCTAAAAAAGTAAAAAAATAATAATAAAAAATACAAAGTTACTCACATTACAGTATTAGATAAATATGATCATTATATTTTCTCTTGACTGCATTATGAACCCCATTAAGTCTTCACTATTGACCCTTCTTTCAAATATATTATTAAGAATGATTCAACTTTAGTAACAGATACCTTACTGGCACAAATACTGACTCGGACTGTACTGAACCGTGTCAGTTACTTGCTTTAATTCCTCCACAAGAGGAAGTTCTCTCTAATTGGATCAGGGTTAAGTGCTGTTGAAGGTATTCCTTAAGTAGTTAAGCCAAAGTCTTAGGCCATCCCTCTGAAGCTAAGCAGGTCGAGCCTGGGCAGTACTAGGATGGGAGACAGCTGCACCATCAGGAGCCACCGGGGGGCGCTGGAGGAAACTGCCATTATGTCCTTAGGCATGACACTTCACCCACACTGCCTGGTATGAAAGTGGTGAGTGTGTGAAGGCCTGGTGGTGGGAGGGGCCCATGTTGCAGACGGCAGCCTCACTTCAGTCAGTCTGTCCCGGGGCAGCCCACCTCCGAGTGTGGAGCGCTGCCTACATGATGAAGGTGTAGTTATGCTCAGAATCTATCCAGAGACAACGGATATTCAATACTATCGAAATCCACCATTTTAATCAAATATTAAAGGCCTAATAAAGTTTAATTCTGAGTGTGGAGCTAGACTTTCTTGTTATTGTTAATATCATGAAAGGCATGTTGTGCTTGTTGTATTTTGCTCCAGAGGCACATGTTTGGATGATCTTCCACTTTCACACACTCCTTCACTTGTTCTAATCATGTCAGTGCTCAAACTGCTTCTGTGTCTGAGAGGCAGAACTAGCGCCCTCTGCTGGCACCCTGGATGTAAACTATAGGGCCAGCTAAGATATTTTCTTTACACATACATGATTCCATGGTTATGCTGAAGTACTGGCTCCCAGAATGCTTCTGAGCGAGACGATTGGACAAAGAAAGAACACAGACCGAAAACAAGACGGCAAATAATTAATAAAAAATAAATAAAAGTCATTTCTCACTTAACTAACTGATATGTTGAGTCCACATGCAAAAACAAAGCTAGCACACATTAGCACCAGCTGTTTCTTGCATGTTGCACCTGACAGTTGGACTTTCATGAGTTCCCGTCACAGTCTGTGGCTCAGGGCCCTTTAACCCCTCCCAGTGATGAACACACTGTGTTCGCTTTAGGAAAACTTCAATCATAAATTCCCCTGTTATGTGTTTATGTGTTATTTTAAATTGCGTGTTATTTTACCATTTTGTTTGTTTGTTGTTATTTTGTTGTTTATTTTCTTCTGTGTGGTTTGCCATTTGCTTAGCAGTTTTAAAATGTGTGTTCTGATTATTTTGCCTTAATTTGTGTTGAAAGTCCTGCTACTGCACTTTACCTTTTACATAACTATTTCAGGATCTTGTGATAGTGAAATAAAGCATGGTATTTTGTAATAAAAGCACCTCTTTGTCGTGCAGACCTAGGCCTAGACCCAGGCCTTGATTTGGTTGACCTGCAGGTTTCTATTATCTCTGGGTGATGTCGGTGCGGCTCATGTCACATCAGATCATGCATCCCAGGAGCCAAGACGAGCCGGATCCCTTTGGAAGCTTCTTCTCAGGGCCCACTGCTTAAACAGACCGGTGCGGCCCACCGATCGACTCCAAAGTGAACCGGTGGATCCAGAGCCACTGCGCAGCCTCAACAAACGGGGTCAGATGTGAGAGCCGCCTCACCAGCCTCACTATGATGTCAGCGTGTTATTAGAGCCGCTCCCACAGGAAACGCTCACACCCAGAGCTCCACCGCTGTCGGCATTTTCACCGAGCCTCCAGTGAATCAGCCGAACAGAAATACAGCTTAAAGGGGACATATCATGCTAAATCCACTTTAATGAGCTTTTAACCTCGTTACATCATCGTTTCCTCGTCGTGCGTTTCCTCACAGTTGGATTTGGATTGATTCCTGCATGTTTGAGTCAATCCTGTTCTGTCCCGCAACTGAGGGTCCAGTGCTCAGAAGAGTCCAGCTTTCACCTACCCCCCAGCCCCGCCCACATCCTGTACTTAGCTGTGATTATTTGAGAAATGAAGACTCTGAGTGACACATGTAGACTTCTAAAATTTCACGTAGACACTTTTCAAAAATAAAAACATGTAAATGACAATCTGCAGCTTGTTACGGTGAAATGTCTCCATAAAGAGGCGGGGCTTATCAGTTCAGTGTTGCGATGATTATTTTTTACTCACGTTATTGTTCAATTTCAAGTTCAAGTTCAAGTTCCAGAAGAAAAGTATAATATTTCTTCTTCAAGGCAAATAAACAACATCTCCATGAAGGTGGCAGACCCTCCAGCAGAAAAGTTACACAGTGCACCTTTAAGACTCACTGATCCTTTCTCCATTCTCATGCTGTATCCATCCACACTGAAACATCTTACCCCTGCACATGTCACTGCCCCGGGAGTTTAACACTGCAGGGAACCAGGAGGATGGGAGGGCATCTGAAACTCATCAAGAAACTCAATAAAGCACATTTAAAAACAACCCCAATGGACCAAAGTGCTGCACAAAGGCAATATAAAACGCAATAAGACAAAAACAGAGCTGGCAAAAACAATCTAAAAATAAAATAATACAATACAAATGTTCTGCTCAGCTTGTGTTAAAAGCCCGTGCAAACAAATGGGTTTTCAACACAGTCTTAAAAATATTCAGAGATTGTGCTGTTGTAAGGTCCAGAGGAAGACTGAGAGAGCCTGGGACCTGCCACAGAGAAAGCCCGGTCCCCTCTAGTTTTTATAGTTTTTAAGCGTGATCTCGGGACGTCTAAGAACATGAGGTTTGCTGATCTCAACGCTCTACTTAGAACATGGACAAACAGAATCTTCGAGACAACGAGGAGCCGGCCCATTCAGACATTTAAAGGAAAAATATTCTGCATTTTTCATATTGTTGTTAGCCTTTAAACACGCTCTTGAGTGCCTTAAATTTGCCATCTCATGTACACTTACTGAGTGCATCCAGCTCGTAGATGGCGCCAGTGCTATATACAATCTAGTGAAGTTAGCGCTGAAAAGATGCGGATTTGCTGAAGCAGTGAGCTTGTTTAGAGGCACAAATGCTCAGAACGAGTTTAGCGACGAGTTAAGGACTTAAAACAGTGGAACATTCTCTGATAAGTGACGTAGATGAGCTGAAAATACGTCCGAAAAATCCAGAGAGTTCAGCAGGAAGTGTGTTTGATGCTCGGAGGGGGAGGATATTGTAATAAACATTCCTCAAAACAGCGTGAATGCAACTGAATGCTACTTCAGATGTGTTTTTGATGACGGAACGTTGTTAGAACATGGTTTAAAGCTCAAAGAAGTCAAGTGTGTCCTTCAACCATCAGCAGAGGCCAGAAGAGGAGAAATCTGCTGATATGTGTTGGTGCCGGTGAGCAAACGAGCAGCAGCATTGTGGGGCCACTGCAGGCGGTGCATGGAGGCCTGGTCTCACCCGGAGCACAGGGAGCGGCAGGGATGGGTGGGCAGGTACGGGGCAGCTGTGCTTTCACCTGACGGAGCGAGCGCAACAGATAAAAAGCTCATTTAACGACTTATTTATTGGTTTGTTGGTCAAAGTTGGAAGGACTAAGATCTAAAATAACACCCAGACATGGCGACATGGCAAAAAAGGATTATCATGATTTTCTTGGGGCCAGATCATGATTCCGATTTTATCACGATCCATGTTCACTTTGTATTTTTGTATTGTCTTTAATAGAGTTGCACCAATTAGGACAAATATCTAAATGTGATTTTTCTGACCAGTGCCGTTGTGATTTATGTTTTAATAATAGGATTCTGTTCAAATTCACATTTTAAACACAATTTTGTCGTTTTTAGTTGCGTTTCTGTCACGTTCAGTTGTGTCTGTCATATTTCAACTCGTCTTTGTCACATTTAATTGCATCTTTATCATTATTAGTCACGTTTTGGTGCATTGCGTTGTGTTTGATGTTTGCAGGCCTCGTTTTTGTCGCTTTTGAACGCATTTTTTATCGCCTTTTGTCGCTCTTTTGTGGCTTGTTTCAGAACATCTTTGTACAAATCCAAACTACAGTGTGAGCAGTTTTTATTCAAGTCAAAGCAAGACATTTTGTTGTTTGTGGAAGAAATTATTGCACTTCAAAAACTGCAGATAAAATGATTTGCTAATTGCATCCATTAAAACGGTGATTTTGTGTGGATTTGGTTGAATTGTGCAGCTCTGGCCTTTAAGAGGTGAATAAAGTCATCTGCTCAGAGGCTTCAGAGGCTAAACAACAGGAGAAAAAGTGTGTTTGAACAGACAGCTGCATTAAAGACACAAACAGTCAATCATGATACGACCATTTCACATTAATGGAGTTACTACTTGGATTCTTGGGCAGCTCGGGTCCCTGGACTGGTCGGTTTAGCTTCATGTCATCCCACATTTCTTTGCCTAATTTCCTGCAGATTTAACTCAATCTAATAACGGCTCCTTCCTAAAAAGCATAAAGTCACACGGACAGTTTTAGTTCTCCTGAGCCCGGAGCCCAACGGACAGGAAATGATTCTGAAGTTCAAGCACAAAGGTATTTCCTGTTTGTCCAGCGCCGGTGCCATCACAGTCCCTCAGCGAAATAACATGCAAACGAATGCAAAACAAGTATATTTAATGATGGACTGAAATAGTGACAGGACAGTTCAAGTTTGGGTCATTGTCTCATCACATTCCAATGAATACAAATACAGATATGACCCAGTTTACCCTTTGGGAATGTGTGAGCGATTAAACATCGGCCCTTGTTTCAAAGAACTGCTAAAAATTGTGATATGTTTGGTTCCTGGTTGTGGTCAGGGGACTGGAAATAAGAACCTTTAAGATGAGACACTACAGGCAAAACAAAATTTAAAAAAATGTTTGGTTTTTTTTGCTCTCTCAACATATCGTCTTTCATGTGGAAACAACAAACTTGTCCAATCTGCTCCTAAAGATGTGTCATTCTTCCATTGAATCCACTTCATCCATAGATTTCTCTGGGACATTGGAACTTCAAAGGCCGTTTTCTTAAAATGCATTTTTCTCCTTCGGGACATAAAGATCAGCCTTAAAGTAGATCCTACACCAAACTGTACAATCTGGACTCAACAAGATTTAGTCGAAAAATACACAAGGATTTTTTCATGTCTAATTCTAAAACTGATTTATTGAAGTTTTAAGTAAAAAAAAAGAAGGAGGCAACAATTTTCAGTCGAATCTAGTTTACTTAAAAACTAAATAAGAAATCCAAAATCCCCTCAGTAAAGTTTTTTTATACCTAGTATGTTACAAAATGAACCGAGAAATTTGAACTTTGTTCTGTCAATTTTTCAGGGTTAAACGTTCCAAATATGTGTAATCTTGGTCATTTTTACACATAAAACGCCTTATTTCTACATATATATATAGTATGGCATTAAACCTATCTACTTCCAAGTTACAGGTCAGATCTGTGGAGAGGAGACCCCATTCCCAACACAAAATCAGGGCCTTTTGTTTTTGAGCAATAAAAACATGTAATGGAATCATGACTAAATAGACACATTGTGCCATACTGTGGAACATTTAAGGCAACGTAATAATACATATATATGGAGACATTATGCTTTTTTCTACTTACAAGTAGATCATCATTATCATTTTTACATTTACAAGTACAGAATGTGGGCGGGGCTAGGGGGTAGGTGAAAACAGGATTTTTTGAGCCCTGGAGCCTCAGTTTCAGGACAAGACAGGATTAACCCAAACATGCAGGAATCAATACAGTTTTTGTCACGTTCAGTTTTGTTTGTCATATTTAATGCGTTTTTGTTGTTTTTAGTCTTGTTTTGATGCATTGAGTTGC
The DNA here is from genome assembly GCA_019453435.1 of Rhinogobius similis. Taxonomy (NCBI): domain Eukaryota; kingdom Metazoa; phylum Chordata; class Actinopteri; order Gobiiformes; family Gobiidae; genus Rhinogobius; species Rhinogobius similis. Next base: position 35,417,550 of record CM033632.1, read on the forward strand.
GTTTGTTGTTTGTTGGTGTGTTTTGTCGCTTTTGGTCGTCACGTGTTTCAGAACATGTTTGTGCAAATAAACTACAGTGTTAGCAGTTTTTATTCAAATCAAAGCAAGACATTTTGTTGTTTGTGGAAGAAATTAATGCACTTCAAAAATTGCAGCCTTTGTGATTTGCTAATTGCATCCATTAAATTGTGATTTTGTGTGGATTTGGTTTAATGGTGCAGCTCTGGCCTTTAAGAGGTAAATAAAGTAACAGTCAATCACGATACAACAATTTCACATAAATGGCAGATTGTCACAGGAATCAGCTCATGGTTCACCCAGACCTAATGATTGGTTCTTTATCGCGACACACACACACACACACACACACACACACACACACACACACACACACACACACACACACACACACACACACACACACACACACACACACACACACACACACACACACACACACACACACACACACACACACACACACACACACACACACCACACACACACACACACACACACACACACACACACACACACACACACACTGAAGGATGTACCTCGAGGGAACCTGATCTTTAGGTTCTACACAAACAAAAGGTGCCCATGACATGTCAATTCCAAAAATCTGCTGAGAACGCGTTAGTGCCCGGATGTACAGCACCTGGAGCCTGTGACAGCGCCACCTGCTGGACTCACGCTCGGGCCAAACCAGACACAAAACGGTTTCAATTTCACTGTAACACAACACCCCAGCACGAGAGGCAGAGCAGATGGGACAGAGAGGGGGACTGCAGCACGAGCACACGTGCGCGCGCACACACACACGTGCACACGCGCACACACCCGCGCATACACGTGAACACGCAGCGCGGAGCCACGACAGGAAGCAGTAACTGAGACAACAACGGGCAGAGCAGAGCACCCACGAAGAGCACCCACGAAGAGCACCCACGAAGAGCACCCACGAAGAGCACCAATGAAGAGCACCCACGAAGAGCACCCACGAAGAGCACCCACGAAGAGCACCAATGAAGAGCACCCACGGGGCAGAGGACCCACGAAGAGCACCCAAGGAGCAGAGCACCCATGAAGAGCACCCACGAGGCAGAGGACCCACGAACACAAAGGCAGCGCACCCTCGTCTGCAGCGTCAGGCGCACATCTGCAGGGCTGTGGCTCCATCTGGTGGACAAGAGAGCAACTGCAGGCTCAGAATCAGAAAAAGGTGTCCTGCCTTTGTCAGAGTGAACCAAAGATCATAAGTTGATGTGATGCAACAGAAAACAATGAATAATAACAGTTAAATGTTAAAATATAAACCATGACAAAATAAATAAAAACATTAAGTTCATGGAGATGTTCGGAGCTTTTTATTCAAACTGAAAATAAAATGTCAATTTTGAAACTGTGTTGCACTATTGCAGTGTATTAGGTAAAGTCTATGTGACGGGTTCTTAACATTTTCTAATGACGTCTTGGTTTGATGGGGCGGCACCTGTGGTAAATATTTACTATAGTTCTACATTCAAAGTTTACAGTTACAGTCGTCACAGTTTACGAGGAAAATAGAAGTTGCTTTCAAATGTATATTCTACAGATTCCCATGCCCTTTTCAGCTAAAATGGTTCAAATTCTTTGTGTAGATTTCCCACAAACTGACTTTAGAGTTGTATTTAGGCCCAGTCGTACGGGGGAGGCCCGTCATGTTGAACAGGTGACTTTTATTCTGGGATTTAAAGTTCTGTGATGAGCCTGAGATGCTGGGGTTTGTGGGAGTGAGGGTCCCTAGGGCAGGTGCTTTGTCCCGGAGGGATGAGGAGGTTGAGTCGGCAGACCTGAGGGTGGGGGGGGTTCAGGTGATACGAGGGGCCAGGGAATGGAGGGCCCTGTGCTGCTGGATGCAGATGTGGTATTAGGGCCTGGCTCATCCTCGTGGGGCAAAGCTCTGCCCCGTCAGCTGCTGTCATCAAACTTAACAAATCAAACTAAACTGTACTTGAATTATACTTTTTAATCATGAGGCCAATCTCAGCAATTCACAGAAAGACATTCAGCAATTCCAAGTCTGGCTGAGACGTGAATAAAGTTAGAATAAAGAGGAGACTACGTCCAGTTTATTCTCATCTCTTTCTGCACTTGCTTCCCTTCTCTACATAATGCAGGGGTTTTTGATAATAGATCTAACATTACATCCCGGGGTCTGGGTTCTCTAAGAATCATCTGCTGTGGACACTTTAGCCAAAGAGAGCCAGATAGAAGCAGCACTTCTCAAGGTCACTTACAGTTTTTCTCCATTGGTTTGGCTCATTTCTTATTTTCAAAATAACAGACAATCCTCCAAACCTCTTGGTAATTGTTCACAACAGAATGGAGCTTCTCATTCATTTGATCAAATGGCAGATGTCTTAGTCCATGTCTCAACTGTCTCAGAGCATCTTTGCAGATGATGAAGTACAAGTGGCTACAGTTCACACAGTTAGCTACATTTAGCACATTTGTCAAATGAACAGATCTTGCAGATCAAACTGATGAGTTGATTCTCAGTCTAATGATCATTCTCTCCAAAACATTATGATCTCGTTGTATAAGTCACATGCACAAC